>JAHQIW010007477.1:187015-298874 GCA_019055375.1 Parelaphostrongylus tenuis | reverse complement strand
AGAAATCACTTCAGGTCAAAAAGATGGCAGCGGCATAGAATGTTATCTCATTCTGTCCTTAGGATAGGATAAGCCTGCAGGTTTCGGAGGTGGAGAAGGTTTCTGCTTAGAATAAGGTGGTAATTTTGGTTTTGGCGATAAGGGAGGTGGTACGGCTCCCCTCTTCGATGTATTCGTTTTGGTGTCTGACTCGATACTGACTAAATTGCTCGACGGTATCTCCGGTGGAGCAACCTGAGGTCAGCTTTACCTTCTTTCCCCGTATGATAAACTCTGCAGTGTTTGACCGGAATATTCACAAAAGAAGCCAAGAAAATCCTGCCAAACCAACTTTGCAATATCCAGGATACGACGAACAGCGTGAATGATGCAATCGTAATCTCAGTGCATGTCTGTCTAAACTTCTAAGAAAGAAAAGCTCGCAAATGTAAACGGTTAGAGGTTGAGATTTACAGATTTTCGAGGATTGCCTAACGCATTCAGACCATAGTTATGACGATTAGATTTTTTCATGTCAGCTTTATTAGAATGAGGAGGAGGAGGGAGAGGCCAAGTGGTTGTGTTGTCTATCGGTGAGCGGCGCCGGGCCGATCAGCACCCTCAACATTCTCCGGCAGTCGGCGATGGGACGCCCGATTGAACGCCGCAGCCGGACAATCCTCAAGATTGCAAGGAGACGTGCTCAACAATATTTCTAGGATGTTTATGAACTAGACAAATCATTATGAAGTATCGTGACCTGTAGAGAAGAAAAACCATGATACGAGTCAAACAAGATGACAAAGTAGAAATTCATGTCATCGACTGTTTTTGCGTTTCGCTTCAAACATTTGAGATGGTCTGATAAAACTCGAGGTTTCGAATGAATTACTGAACAATCCATCTCCCTTGAACAAGGCAGAGATTAAACGAACAAAGATGGAAAGCTGATAAATGGAATACTTTTACGATTGCTACGCGATAAAACTGAAAGATAAACCCTCCCCCACCCCTAAAGAATAGCCCATACGGGAAAAGATCGATTTATTGGCAAGCAAACTAATCCCGAAGGAATAAAAATGACGAAGAGGATAAAGCTTACGGCGTAGATCAACCCCTGAGGGATTCGCCATAAATTCGACATTATCAAGCAAAGGTTTGTAATTGAATCCAGATCGGGCCTTTACAACTAGCACAGGCTTGAAGACGTACCAAGTCAGAGCTACAATCCTTCCCCATAAGTCTGGTACCGATTCATCGACGCCGCAAAGATGCAAGCCTATGGTGTGGGATCGCACCACTGAGCCACGCTCCCCCTCCCTTTCCCCCTCAAAAAAGCAGATTATTTAATATTTGGCAAAACACTGTATGGCAAGATACATAATACGATATGTAACATATAAAGTGTACTTCAAAATCTTTGAGATCTAACAGTTTTGAGGGTGTTTAAAGACTCCTAAAAACTCCCAACTGAAGCAAACCTGGTTCTTTTATGTTATCCGGGGTCAAATGAAGAAACGATCACTTCCACATGACAAGAACTTTGTATAAGAGTGTTAGTAATCATTAAAAAGCGTAAATCTCTTGCTAGTGCGCTAATGTGTTACTTTTTTGTAAAAGCCTCTTTAGAACACTGCAGCAGGAAAAAAAATCCGTGAATCACACATACATCGTAGGAGAGAACTGCTCCATGGAACTATAAGTATCCATTCGATAGCGTAAGTTTCCACGATTCAGACACTGAGCCTGCTCTCTGGAAAAATCGTTTCGGTGCAGTTTAGCAGAGACAATAAGATTGATTTACATACGTGAGCCAGTGTTCTTTGGCCAATTCACGAGCTGTGAGGTGGGAGGTATGGGTGTCGGCGCGAACATCGATCGACGGCGACTAAGTGAAGTGCATTTGATTGGGAACAGTTTCTTCGATTCAGAAGAAACAGTAAAGAAATGATGACTCTGAGAAGAAAGATTTTCTTCACATGTTGATGTGCTTCTCGTACATCCAGCGAATTAAAAGTTGGATTGCGCCGCCCACGTGGAACATGATTTTGTTTTAAATTTTTACAGCAATATAGAAGGGTCTTTCAAGAATGGAATTTGCAGCGCAGTGGCCAGATTCAAGCTTTCGAAAGATTACCAACCCTTTCATGAAAAGTTATTGTCCAGCGAATGGGGTCGCCTCTCCATTTGTTCCCGGATAACATGAAAGAACTCAAACCTCATCACGAATGCTAGACGGAGTCATCTCGGGTGCACTGGTTGCTGATTTCTCCGCAACAATTGGTACACTGAACAAAGAACGTTATATAAAATGGATAAAGAGAAACACGACCGCGAATCGAGTAAAAGCGCACTAGATGGTCACCTTGTTGAAGGAGTGTCTGTAGCAGATTTTGGCTCAATTCCGACACTAGTAATCAACACTGATGCACGTTTCGGTCGAGGTGGAGGAACTGCAATACTAACTAATGCAGAAACTTAGTTCAAGAACAGAGAAAGAAAATCCATCCAGTATTACCGGGACTGTTCGTTTCACATGCCACAGCACTTCGCGATGTTGAATGAAGTTGCTACAAGGTAAACATTGATAGGTCGCTCCATGAGTTTTAGTACTGGAGCAATATACATCGAATTTATTTGACGAGGTCTTATTGCACGATTTTGATATCGTTCAATTGTCCCTTTTCAAGCCAACATTTTGGTGTACAACTTGTTCATACTTGCCTAAAGATGGAGCTATCGTGCAAACAAATTCGATTCTCACTAATGCAGGAATGGCGCGTAAGAGGAAGTGCTAGCGAAGCGGCACGCAAGATTAATGGAGCTTCTTGTGGAAGGGCCGAACGCGACTGATCCTCCACACTGTTCTCTCCAGCTTTGAACTTCGTGAACCATTTCTTAGCCACCCTTTCCGCAACCGTATCTTCGCCCCAAGCTCCACTCACCTTGCGGGCCGTTTCACTAGCATTTCCCCTACGTGCCATTGATGCACGAGTAGTAAGCAAAGTTGTTCCGACAACACCTTCATGTTGAAGTGTAGGCAAGTTGAACACCAAAATGTTCGCAAGAAAAGGCGAAAGTGAATGATCCGAAAGTCATGCAGTTTTAATCACTTCTGACTCAAAATTAGGTGTTTATCGCTTCAGTGCCAAAACTCATGGAACGACCTGATATCACACATGACTAAAAACTTGGTACATCTCAAACAATACAAATAAAAGAAGGAAGAAAGTGAGAAAGAACACGAGTTGTGGTAAAAAAAAAAGTAATACAGTACCGAAACGACCTCGTACCCTTCAGCATCAGCATCGACGACAAGGTTTTGCGGCTCATGACAACGCCAGAGTCGCCAGATTTATCCGATCCAAATGAAACAATTTCGTAATCGCTTGTCAACTCAGAAGGCTGAAAGTAGAACGAATAGGGGCAGAACAAAACATAAGAAAGCCCTGAAAAACAACCTTCGATTCCTTGATGACGGTGGTCTTTCTGTGCTCCTTAGATAAGGATAAGCCTGCAGGTTTCGGAGGTGGAGAAGGTTTTTGCTTAGGATAAGGTGGTAATTTTGGTTTTGGCGATACGGGAGATGGTACGGATCTCCTCTTCAATGTGTTCGTTTTGGAGTCTGACTCGATACTGACTAAATTAGTCGACGGTACCTCCGGAGGAGCAACCTGAGGTCTGTTACACCTTCTTTCTCTAAATCATAACTCTGCATTGCTTGACCAGAATATCTACGAAGGAAACCAACGAAATAATCCTGCCATACTAACCTTGGAATATCCAGGATACGACGAACAGCGTGAATGATGCATTTGTAGCCTCGTTTACTCTTTCGGAATCCACCGGCCCTCATCGTAGCATTACATTGAACGCATTTGAAACAATGTCTATGCCATACACAGGCCTCAACGACTACCTTAAGATAAATAGATCGTTTCATAAGGTTTGGCACTAAAGCAATAAACACCAATTTAATCACCAGAAGTAATCAAAATAGCATGATCTTGTTATTATTCAATTGCGCATTTTCTTACCCAAAATATTGGCATACAATTTCCCTATACTGCTTATGTATAGAGCTGTTGTGGGAACAAATTCGCCTGGTCTCATTCACGAATGGCGCGTAAGGGAAAATGCTAGTGAGGCGGCGAGCAAGATTAATGGAGCTTGGAGCGATCATATGTTTGCAGAAAGGATGGCTAGGAAGTGGTTCGCGGTTCAGAGCTGGAGAGAACATTCTGGAGGATCAGTGGCTCTCGGGCCGTCAACAGGAAGCTCCGTTAAACTTGCGCGCCTCTTCACTAGTATTTTCCACTACCGTCATTCGTGCACGAGCAGCAAGCGAAATTGTTCCCAAGACAGCTCCATCTTTGAGCAAGTATAGGCAAGCTGTATACCGAAATGTTCGTAAGACGATGCGCAACTGAACGATACCAAAACCATGGAATTTGAGTTACTACTTGCTACTATATTTGATTTTTATTGTTCTAGTCATAACACTTATAGAACGACCTTACAGCATATCAAGTCAAAATGTGATCTATCAGTGAAAAAACTTCGCACTCACTCTTTCGATGATAAATACATGTTCAGAGCATGATTCACATCGAGGAAGCTGAGCATCACCACCGTTTCTCGCCTCAAATACGAGTTTCGGAGCGACAATACTACGAAGAGACTCTGAAAACAACCGCAATTCCCCATTTGAACGGTTTTTTTCGAGCAGTGGTATGATGCGACTGCTCTGCTATCCTTTTTCGACGATACAAAGCATCGATTTTGCTAGCGAAAAGAAAAGAATTTTTCTAACAGAATCGGCACCTTGTATAGCAGAAAAGGCGCTATCGTTGTGCTGTGGTTAGCACGCGCCTAAAGGAAGACCCAGACTTGGGTTCGACTCCCGCTCCAGCTTCAAAGTTCTGTATGTCACGCGACATTATCGGATATATAGTTGTAACACTGATGTCGTGTTTCACTACAAGGTTAGAGGAAAAAGGACGAAGCTCTCGACGCTGTTCAATTCCTGGAAGATGTGCTATGCATTTGTCTCTAATTTATGCTTTGTTTGCCGTGAATGAATGCATGTCTGGTCTTTTACAATGACTCGCGGTGGCCTATCGCTGTATCGAGTCAGTGTTGCTTATCCTCCAGACAAGTTTGCTACCAATTTGTCAATCCCGGATGGGCTGGTGAGCCATGAGCGCGAGATCGAACCTTCAACCCCGTGTGCGACGCAGGGAACCTCTGACCACTGCGCCACAAGCGCAAGTTCCACTCTAACTTGGCAAAAATTGACTCGAAAAGGATTGTAAACGTACTCGTATCGATGAAGTCGACTGAGTGCTTGACACAGACCAGATAAACCAACATGGCAAGTATTATGTTTGGATAATGAATCATTAGATCCTTTTCGGTAATGAAGCAAGGAATACCGAGTATCTCCTCGGCAAGTTGAAGCATCTGGAAAAGTCTGAGAATAGAGGGCTAAAGTTCCCTTAAAATCAATCGATATCTAAATTACCGAATTGAATCCAATCTTAAATGTGACGTCATCAGTCGAATTCATCGGGCGCCTGAAAAGTACTTTTTCTAAAAACAACAATGCAACAAAACTGCTACCCTTTCCTTTAACAAACAGACACGAGGCTGCTATGAAAATACTTGGCCCTTGTGGAGAGTTGTGGTCCCATAAATTTTTCAGTGCACTTTTTCAACTGATTTCTCTAAATAAAAAATTATGAAAGCACGATTAGGCTTAGGCTAGGCTTAATCCTTCCGCGACCGTCGACACACGCCCGTTGTATCTCCAAATAGCAACTCTACGCTGTCAGCCCCACCTCCTCTGCATCTCTAACCCCCAGCGTGCCCACTGTTAGGCGCAGCAGCGTGGCCTTGTTCAACGCGGCATGTTGGCTGTTGAAGATGCGGGGAAGGTGGGCCAGACTATCCAGGGTTGACTGTTAGGGATGCACAGGCTGTCGACCAACGGTCCCGAAAGGATTAACAGATTGATGACCACAACTCTCCATTAGCGTCAAATATTTTATCATAAGTAATAATTCGGTAAATTCGTCTTCCTCAAAAGCATGGAAAATGCCAGCGATTACGTGTAGATTCACTCAAGCATTACATCTATCACCTCAACAAAAAGAGCTTAATCCTCAGATTTTCACCTGTACTTTGAATGCGGGGCGAGTTAGGCGCAGTGGTTAGAGGTATGCTACACATAGGTGCTCTATGGTTCGATACCGCGTTCCAGGCCCACTAAATTCTACTTCCACTCAAAGAGGATTGGTACTTGGCACCAGAATTGCCTGTAGGGATAGCAGCACTGATTTGGTAGATCAGTACGTCATCGCGAGTCAGTGTCAAAGCCAAATATGCATTCAGCCGTCTCTAACGGTATTCAGTAAATACGAATGCATGGCACATTCTTCAAGTAACGAACAAAGCCGAAACCCTTGTGGTTCTTTTCTGTTAAACGCCAGCAAATGAAGAACCGACCTTTTTCGCTGGACGAGAACTTCTCTCAAGCGTTAGTAATCACTCAAAAGCTTGAATCTATAACTACTTCGCTACGTGCTTTTTTTTTTGAAGGCCCTTTTATAACGCTGCAACATTCAAGATAACATTGTGTTTTACAGCGGCCGTACGCATTTACTAATACTTCGCTGGAAGAACAAAGCATATGAGCGAGTAGAGGAAATCTTGTATTATCAGTGTAACACGTTTTATCTAAAGTTTTTTTCCAGAGCCCAAGCTAAATAACAAAAAAGGCACTCCACATGTGAGTTGTGCCCGTGCAATCGATCGATAACCGTATCGAACCCACGTTCAGCACACACACACACACACTAGCCGCAAGCAAGTGCGTCGTCTAAGTGAAACTCAATCGCATTTTCATTGCTACACTCCGGTGAATCGGTCTCTCCAGAAAATAAGCACAGCGTTGGAGTCGTCGAAACTTACGCTATCGAACGGTCACTTATCATTTGAGAAGTTCTGCCCTGCGAGAGATGAGAGAGCGTGTGTGAAACGCAAATATTTTCCTTCTGCTATAGCCTGTAAAACGGCTTTTTCAAAACACGGACAGGTAGCGCAGTAGCCAGAGTTTGAGCTTTCGAATGATTATTAACAATCTCATGAGAATTTTCTGCCCAGCGAGATGAGTCGTTTCTTCAGTCGAAGCCATCTAACAGGCAAAAAAAAAAACATTATCTTTTACATCAGTCTCTGGGCAGTAGAACAATCTAGTCACCATAATTTAAACAATATCTTTATCCTACAGCTTCTTAGTAGTGCCGTGAGTTCTTGATATACATCTAGGAATGTTCAGTGGAAAGCAAAACATTCGACATCAAGCGGGAGCTGAAACCGCGAGCCCCATAGCGGAGCGCGTGCCACCACTACACCATCGATGCCACCAATCTGCTTCCACTTTTCCTTTCACTATAGGCGATCAAGCTTCCATCAACCAACCTCGAACGGGTTTGGTCTCGTAACCACGTGTTGGCGCTAAAAGCAGCTACGCCGAGGGCTGTGGCTATCTATAATCATTATCAGCTCTTTATCCCGTTGGGGACGGCAGCGTAATCGATATCACCGATGGCGCACGATTTTCTCTCTTCAACAAGGACTTTTCTCTAATACTTTTTATGCATATATTACTCTTATGTGCAAAGAGAACTCCAAATGTGAAACGTAATTTAACATTCAATCTTACTGTGCGCGATCGAATCCTTCTCGGAAACCAGTTTAAGCACCAAATTCGCCGAGATTTGGGCTATCGAATCAGCTGAGCGCAGTCCAATAAAAATAAAAAAAAGACTATCCCCAGAGTTTAGCCGAGAGGCAAATCGAATGCGAAATTTGATATGATGCTATTGCGCTCTACTAAGGGCTTTTCAGAAAAGAAGCAAAATGTTAGAATCCATGAGATTTCTGCTTACATATGATTACTCAAATTCAAGGCAAAATGCTTGGTTCAGCGAAAAAAGTCGATGGTAAGAAGACAATTAGCAACGAAAGTAACGAAGAAATCTCTCCGAAATCTCATCGAAACACTTTAGAATTAGAAAATAGACGTGATTAGAGGAGGGGGGGGGGAGATCAACGACGAAAGCCGCATGCCTGGACTTCTCCTGGAGCTCATCTCATCGATAAAAAACCGACGATACGCCGAAAGTCACGGTGAACGGCGAGCCATCGTAGTGGGAGCACATGTGGCGCAGTGGTTAGCAGTGCCTTACGTTGTACACAAGGTCGACGGTTTGATCTCGCCTTCAGCTCATCAAGCCATCCATGTCGTCGGAGTTGGTAAACTGCTGCCACATTGTTCCTCACTGTCAGGGAGAATAAGCAGCTCTGCCTTGATAAGATAGATTTGCCTGTTTTGTCACCACATTCTACGCTACCGAATAGAGTAAAACGCAGGTTCGAGTCCCAGATGGCGGAAATTTTCTGCATGTCACTCTACATTATTGGGTATATCTAAAACATCATACCACGACTAAAAACGGTCAAATAAAGAGGATTCCATTTTGGTCATCCAATTCCAATATCTGGCCGGAATAACTGGGTTCAATGTCGATACCGACTACCTGAGCCAAACCTTTAACGGTTAGTTGCTGACAGATAGATGCATTGTAGCGAAGAGAGAGTGATGGCAAAACGATACGACAGTAGTGCATGGGTTAGAGCACACGCTCCCGGGTAGAGTGGGGTGCTGGTTCGAGTCCCGCCCGAAGTAAAAGTTTTGCACATCACTCTACATCAATGAATATATATATATATATATATATATATATATATGCAGATGAATCGAGGACGGCAAAGGTTGAGATGGTAGTTCAAGTGTTCTACGACGTTCATGAAGATGGCAAATCCTCAATTAAGCGATGAGCGCGGTGAGACGAATTGAATGCTAGAAGTACTGGAACCTGCATAATGTAAAAAAGCTGTGATGTGGTCTAATAAACTGGTGAAGTAAAAGCGACGTTTATAGATAGAATAGATTATCATTAATGCAATAAGTAATCCACAAACTTGTTTGAATATCGCTGCAAAAAAAAAACGTTACGCTCTTGAGAAGGCGAATTGGTAGAGAAGTTATTTATCTTTTAGAAAGAATATATCAACCTAGCGCAAGCTTTGAGCTAAAACTGATCTCATCTGAGCTCGTGATACGGTCTTCTTGGATAACTCTAGCTTGATGTCGTCGTTTTCCATCGAAACTACGGTAATGAATGCCAATTTTCAAACGTATTGGTTCAGTGCTCACAAGAGACAAAGTTCCTTTATGAGCTTTCTAATCTATAGATATTTTAATCTCATTCATTAGTTTTATAATTAATATAACATAGGACAAGGTTGATGAAAATCTTGTTAGAGAAGGGATGAAGAGAATGAGGAGGAGAGAGAGCGTTAGAGAGAATATAAACACAACTTCCATCAACATGAAAACTCTTCAAATCCGAAAACGAATTCCAGCTTTTTAAAGAATGGAAAAAGCACATGGACTCCACACATTCGAATACATCAAGCATTGATAGAGGTGAATGAATACATTTTTGGCTTGCAAAATGACTTGAGAAGGCCTCCAATGTGTTGGTATTCAAGTCTCACATTAACTGTGAGATTTCGGAGTAAAGTGAGGTGTGGTGAGCCCAGCGTGCGTAGCTGAACCAAGGACAACATGCGTACTGTATGGCGCATCTAACCGGTGCGCTGCACCTTCCCTGCATCACTGAATATATGATCCACGTTTTATTCTGAGTTTACACGTATAATAATCTAACACCATCTAACGACACTTGTGCAACGAGGCTCAGATAATGTCAGGCGCGAAAATCGCTAGATACCTTTATTTTATAACGTTCCCATCGTTCCGGTGTCCTGAATACAAACAGTCAGGATCAATGCTAGCGAATAGCGCTTGAAACAATATGACAAGGATTACTTTGCTTTTCTTATGCTGATCACGGTAGTTGCAATTGCATAAAGAAAGTGCATTACCCTCGAATTACATCGATGTGTTTGGAATAAATTATAGATGATAACATGAATATTTGGCTTAAAAATACAATTCTAAGAGGAGGTTCACTGAAGTTAATAGTTAGAAAGTACCTTGGCACTTTATCATCCGTTTTCACACTGCTTTTTCACTATGCGGATCCCGGTACTTCTAGCATTCAAGTTTTTCCACCATTTTTGCACACCACTTTACGTCATTGGGTATGTTGAACTTGTTTCCTCGTCTTCTTCTTGAGCGTCCTAGAATACTGGCCAAACTGGTCTTGTTGCGATCTCGAGGACTGCATGGATGTGGCGTTCCATAGAGCCTAATGTTGATCGCCGGAGATAGTTGGAGGGAGAAGCTCGACTTCACGCGTGCCGTACGCGCATCGCAACCACTCCTCCACACGGTAGCCCCAATAAGAAAGTAATTCGATGAGAAGTCTCATCAGTGGTGGAGAGATCAAAGTGACAACGAGACATAACTGACAATGATTGGGACATGAAATCACCCACAAGTGTTCATGTATAGTGCTTTTCCGAACAAACACATCTTAGTAGTTAAGTGATTATTAGCACTTGATATTATACTTTGTAGAGTAGTTAGCATAATCATCGCGAGACGTATACAATCGATTAAACTCGTCCCAACAATTTGTTAAAAGGCAATCTGTCTAAAATATGTTTCTATAGATTATTAGAACACGTTAGCAACGACATCTGTGTTGAGAGACCTCACCTGTTCAACACAAAATACATAGCTATTGCAGCAAATGAATCAGCCAGAAGTCTCACAAGTTGAAAGCAGTGCAGTTTTTACAGCTGAAATTGAATTATGCTTTTCCAAATAAACTAGGTAGTTGAGCTGATGCTTTTGAACATGAGCCAACATCTTAATTCTTCAAGTTCTAGGTGGTGCATGTTTACTAATCACTTAACTGATAGCGTACTGTATGTGCGTTGGCATTTCTTCTGGATGAGATGATGAAATAAACTCGATTTTTGGTTTTCTCAAAAACAGTACCTTGGTTAAATTCATGAATGGCGAGAAATCGGAATGCTCAATGATTAACGTTAGAAAGGGAGCCTTTTAATGAAAAACTGATCACATCATTACTACATCCATTATGGCATCAGAGTGAAATATTGAAATAATGGCATGAAACCCCTGCGAAACAACAACTGAAATGACTTGTCTCTATATTTGGCATGATGACTGAAGAGAAAATTATTGCTTTTCGTGACACAGATCAAGGTGTCTATTACTTTATGTGTCGTGACGCTGCTTCACCATTTCATAATTTTTTTTCTCAATTCTAACTGATTTGTACTGGTTGAGAACATGTTTGTGATACGAGTGATATCCTAGCTGATAATGAGACCACTATAAATACTTCTCTTCCACCTTACGACTCATTTCAGTTCTTGCTGTTTTGGTTGCGGATGTATGGATAAGTTTCACTTTATTTTGTCAAATCTTTACATATAATGCGCAGCTCACAGCGGCTCCCTACTTGATCATCCTCGTTGGCTTTGAAACGTTCGCATGTGGGTTCGGTCACTTCTTGGGGATCTTTGTCCTCTCCATGAACATCGTTGAATGCTGATTGTGTTAGATTTCCTTGTAATCTCAGGATTACCAGACTAGAGCGGACTCCTATTTTTTGGAGGAAATGAACTTTCCTAGACAAATCTGGTTCCCCAATTCGTCAACACAGAAGGCACAGGAAGCTACGTAATTCCAGAGAGGAACTGGATTACAATTTTAATCGTAATGAACTTATTAATACCATTGCTTAATGGGTCTGTATAGATAAAAACCAAAAGCGATTAAATGGGAGCGTTCTGGGATAAGAAAGGGAAGTAGTCAAGATGCTAACCACGATTTCAACAGTTGAAACCTCACTGATATCCATGTTTTATGTTATTGCAGTATTAATGAAGAGACAGTGAAACATGGTGATCCACATCATAAAGAATTCCTGAAGTAAATTACTGCGCATTAGTCGGATCAAGCTACTGTTCTTGCAGACTTTTTGCATGTAGAAGCATTCAAAGCATCAAGTTGAGGTTCCTACGTAGTTCGTATCAAAACCGTGTCTTTACGGTGCCAAAATTTATTGTACCACTTTTAGCTGTAATCGTTTGGTTCTAATGTATTGCCATGAAGTAAGAGTAGTTTCAAAACACTTTGAGAAACCGTACTTTTTTTTGGTTTCAGCGGAGCATTTTTTGCTCAGAATGGAATCATGATAATGCCATAGAATCATTTGATTTGTTTTTTGATAGTCATCTTATTACGTGCGCTATCCACAATTTGTTCCCTGTAAGTACGTGTAAACTCCGAGCTATCACGGTATCACTGTATAACTATCCGCCACAAAGCACGAAAGTATCATTCATTCTTCGCGTTCTCTGCGTCGCAGTCGGCCAAATTGTTTAGTATTTTTCTCTATATACTGACGTTTGCACCTTATAGTTTCATTTGTGGACATTGTTGCTGAATAACAAATTTCAAAATTTTCAGCAACTACGCTAAAGCAACTTTTGATCTTTCCGGCAATGGAAACAGCTTTGCGCACATACGACAACGCCGTAATCGGGGGAATCGCTGAGACTCTGCCGACTAAGATTGTGAGTTTACCAAGTTCGGTATATTACTCAAGATCGGATCCCTTATGTAAAACTCTTCCTTTAAAGTGTTATAACATTCCAAATGTACCGTGGTTAGGTAGCGAGATGCATGGTTAGGTAGCGAGCTGTGTAACTGCAAACTCGCTACGATCTGCGGAATCAAATGGTTGACGTTAGTTACAAACGCGCCTGTCCATCATCGGGGTGGTCTCTAAAGAAGACACTGCATTTTCCTAGAGTCCACTTCACTGGTCTTTTCATCCACCTGCCATTTGTTCTTCTTCTTATGTGACCGGCCCATTTATGTTTCAATATAGATGTTTTCGAAGTTCTGAGCTGTTCAAACCGGTTAGATGTTGTGAGCGAAATTGGATTCTAGTATTCTTGGTTCAAACGCCCCGTTTGTGGTGAGCAGTTTTTCGAGGTTGTAGTGTCATCCCATGTCTTTGCTGCATCACAGAGCACTAGGAGGGCTGTTGTATGGAAAAGGTGAGCACGAAGTTTGGGGTCCGCTGTTTGTCGGTGACTTGAATGAAAGGATAAGATGCATCCCATGCTGCCTCCCCTCTTCTATCTGATTTCACCTTCATGTTTTCTCCATA
The DNA here is from genome assembly GCA_019055375.1 of Parelaphostrongylus tenuis. Classification (NCBI taxonomy): domain Eukaryota; kingdom Metazoa; phylum Nematoda; class Chromadorea; order Rhabditida; family Metastrongylidae; genus Parelaphostrongylus; species Parelaphostrongylus tenuis. Next base: position 285,642 of record JAHQIW010007477.1, on the reverse strand, counting down.
TTCATGAAACGTTCAAAGTCCACGTGCGAAACGGTCTCTGTAACGAAGAACCATCATATTCAGCTCGCTCATCTTTACGCCATAATTCCTCAAGGAATTATTCTTCGTCATGGTTATATATACCGAAATCTTTTTTCGCGATTCGATGAGTTAACTGACAGTCGTCTCTGTTTTAGTGGTACATCTCGAAAAGGTGCGATATCAGTAGCAAAGTAGAAGTTTTATGAGAATTTTCATCTATAGGTGCACCTTTCTCGTCTCAATCGAGCGACAGTTTTTACAACAGTTACTAAAGCTTATGTATAGGGACGGGTGTACATGGTTGACGAGCTCTGATAGGACTGCATTCGTTTCGACGCTGTCAAGCACTATCTCAATAATCTCATAACATATTTTAAGCCTTTCATAGTCGACTAAAGTTAGAACAGTGGCCAAACGATTTTCCCAACAGATTTCAATGAGCCTTGACACGATTTGGCTGTGGTTCATGCAGCCAGAATTTTATCAAACTGCGCTCTAACTGACTGTGTCTTTCCGACACCATTGAGCAGAAGCACATTCTTTGTAAAAAGCTTATAAATAACACTTAAGAAGAATATCTTACGGTTGTTATAGAGTTTTTTTTTGCTGCTTTTCTTATGAAAGATTACTGTGCCTATAGAACACTAATGGTCTGAGATTTTTTCTGTCCGAGGGTAAGCCTTGTCTATCCGAGAACTACAAGCATATTGTGAGCACTAGCTCTAACGAAATCGTCTGTGATATCATTTAGCACTGTAACTGAGCCTTTCTTCACGTCGACAATTATAAATCGAGTTTCAGAGGTTGAAAATTCGTGGGCGTAAGTTTCCCGTTATCATAACCGCACATGCCGGGTTATAGTGAGGATTTGATCTTCATTCACTAGAAATAAAAAGGATAAGGGGTAAAGCTGTCGACATTAGCCATGCCCTGAGGGGATGCTTCATGCGTTCGTCTTAAATTTATAGTTTCGCTTGAGATGATTGAATGCATAGCTGGCCTTCACGATAACTTTCAGTGGCTTGCCACCGTATCAGATCACTGCTGATTATCCTCCCATACAAGTCTGAGACCAGGAGAGGAGGAGTTGAACATAAAAGTTGCAGGATTCCAACGAAACTTCTCCGGATTGGATCTTTTTGGGGCGCTTACCATAACTTTTTTGCCTATACCGATGTAAATTTTCTTGCAGAAATACAGTCACGAGCCGCCTAACGTCACAGACGGCAGCACCCCTTGTGCCGAGCACTAACGCAGAAATTTTCTTGCTCGTTTAGCTGTTTTTGTTCTCTAGAGTTTAACTGTCCGCCAAGCTGCAACCCTTCTCAAGTCGTCATCACAGCGGGCAATCGCTGGCCTTTTTGATACAGAGGAGCTACCACCATGTGGCGGAGCAGTTATTCTCCGTATGACCCAATCTATGATGCTATAATGCCGAAACGTGTGTTGCACTGTATAGGTGCCATAATAGAACTCAAAAAGCGCTCATAACATGTTATCATATCATACTTCTGTTCTATAAGATTTGGTGTTTATTGCTCTAGTGCCAAAACTCAGGAGAAGACCTTGTATTTGATTTGCTTCTTCAATAATGCGAAGTTTCACAGAAGGCGCTGGCGTTGTCTCTGCTGCATATAGCCTTACCCAAGTCTCCTTTGACATGTTCTATCATTATAAAAGCTAGAAATCTTTTCGTGGCAAAGAGAAGTCTACATCTCTTGGAAATATTATCGCAATGATATAAAAATGGGCCCCACCGCCTGTCGCCTAAAAATTCAGTGTGGTCCCGAGCGGGTCAATGAGTATCACCCGCAGTAACCTGCTGTGGTTTCACCCCTTACTGTATGTCACTCCTCGATTAATGAGTGTTCATTGTCAAACTATTGTATTTCGGTACTTCCGTTCTTACGCTCAAGCTGAGTAATCACGAAGAATTCAGTTTTACATATAGCCGCTAAAAGATGGATACAGTCACTTTCGTATGAAACTGTTAAGTTCGTGCTTTGCACTTGTTTCCCTCCTGTTTCAGTGACCTCATGGTTAATAGCTCAGAACTGGATTTCTTTTCAACAGTAGATGAAAAGTTTATTTTATGTTAAACGCAACTATTTAACACATTGGAGCATAAGTGGCTAGCTAATTGGAAGTTTTTATAGTTCTTCTGAATTTTTCTTCAAACTGTATTGTGCAATTCTATAGGTTCAGGTTGAGAACGATGTAAGTGAACTTTGTAGCAAAGAATAACAATAATGCCTGATAATGTTTTTTTTTACGAATGCCCCAGTTACGTCTATCTAGGCCGTGCAATTAACATCATGAAATACCTAGGACCCGAGTGAGCAAGAGGAACGAACGCTTTAGGAACGTTTGAGAATATTGAGGAGGTAGTGAAGTGTACATAGAATATCCGACTCCGTGACCACCTTTTCGAATCGACGACTATTCTTGCCCTAACGTATACGGCAGATACGTGGTCGTTACATAAGGAGATAAAAGATCACTTGGCGTCATTGAACGCGCAATCGAAAGGTTGACGCTAGGAGTATCCCGCATCTCCCAAATGAGAGAAACGATCAGAAGTTCCGACTTATTTCAACGATCGAAAATCAGAGGCGCCGTTCTACACGCTAAGATATCGAAAATAAGGTGGGCTGAACACGTGATGCGCTTCAACGAGAACTGATAGACGAGAGCCGCTACCAACTGGATCCCTCGACATATCAAGCGCTCCACAGGAAGACCACCAGCGCGATGGTCTGACTTCTTCGCGAACAGATTAGAAAATAGATATGACGCTTAACGGATCCCTAGAGGGACGACGAACCGTTGAGATAATCTTATACGCGATAGGGAAAGTTGGAAGTATTGCTGGTGCCCGCTCGAGCACTCAACAATTAACGGGACGACAAGCGACATGTGAATCATTTTTTGAGCCATACATGTGGTCTTCCACAGGCAGCTTATAAAGCCCGATGCACGTGTTTCAACTCTGGCAGCCTAGTCAGTCGGGCATTACTCTTCGTCTTTAGCCAGTCCTCTCGGTGAAGCCGATTTCCTCATATAGTTGGAGCAGACGAATTTTTTTACACGTGCCATTAAGTGAAAATATCACTGATTAGAAATAACCATATGCATGACTTGAAAAAATAATTATCAAGCATATAGAAATTTGAACGTGATCATTAGAAAATACTCCAAACGATAGGTGAAACAATAATGTACCTATGACACGGCGGATAAATACCGATGTAGATGTTCCACCTCCTTTGTGTTGTTCATAACATTTTTCTTTTTTCTTTAATGCTCAGGCAATCTTTACATGTGCTAAGCACATCCCACTATTTTTTTTTCAATTCGTTAGATTCACATCATGATCCATTTGAAAACACATAATTGTTACCTATTGAAATTTCAGGAGCCAAACTCAGCAGTTCGCAAATTTGGTGCAGGATGTAACACGACGAGGTACACGCGACACCATAATTTGTTTTAACAAAGCTTCTGCACTAAACTCTTTTTTGTAGCGTGGACATGGCTAGCAATTTTGCAAGCATAGTGACATCGGCAGACATCGTCACATCCCGCACAACGATCAAAAAGATCTTGATGCAGCCTTTCCTGGCAGGACCTCTGAGCGTGATTTGTCATCGTATTGGGAAGACAATATGTTTGGACGACCTCACATTTACTCAAATGGTGATCTATCGCTTAACTAGACTTAGAAGTGTCTCGTACACATACGTCATTAATGTTTCGAAAAATGAGAACGGTTTGCCAAGAAACTTATCAAAACATGCTCTTCAGTTATACATATATCGAGCAGTTATCCACCTCAAACCGTCTTGTTGTTGTATATTTCATTTTCTTCTATAGGTTCATAAAACACGGAGATTCTAGCGCCATGGGACATAAAAATATAATCATTCAGGAAATGCATGATTTGTTTAGGAAAAAGATCACCTGCTTTCACAGATCAGTGGTAGCGGAGACAATCCAAGTTTGATTACCTCTTCACAAACATCACTCCAACGAAATTATAGCTGGAAACCGTTAGTCTTCCTTTTCTATACTACGTTTCTAAAAACTGTCATTGCAGAATTGTTTCAGAGGTATTATTCTTAGCTGCAGCGACGACAGAATCAGTGATACTATCACTAACACTAATGCTGCTGCGAGACAGGAAGGTGCTTAATTAGTAGTTGAAATTTGCATAGAGTCCATAATGATTAAACAACAAATAAAATATTAGGTAATGCTGCAGTAACATTGAGACTTTGAGGTTAAAGAGGTTAGTTAACGAAATATGATATAAGGGATGTCGATGTACTTATATTACGCCATTCCTTAAGCTCTCAGATTAGGATATTGTACCCGAAATTTATCAATCATAAACGATTAAAACTGCATTGCTTTAAAATCACTTAACTGTGCATTTTCTTATTCTCAATTTGGTATACAATTCGCTCTACTTGCTTAAATATGGAGTTTGAAAAAAGGGTAAAGCTCTCGGCGCTGATCAATTCCTGAGGGATGCGCCATGCATTCGACTTCAATTTCCAACTTCGTTTGAGGTGATTGAATGTATATCTGGTCTTTACAATGACTCGCTGTGGCCTCCCGCTGAACCGAGTCAGTGCTGCTTATCCTCCCAGACAAGACTGAGGCCTGCCTGGTACCAATTTACAGACCCCGGAGGGATGGGTGGCTTGGTGAGCCACGAGCGCGAGATTGAACCATTGACCTCGTGTGCGGCGCACAGCACCTCTAACCACTGCGCCACATGCGCTCTTAAATATGGAGTTACATGGAACAAATTCTCTTTATACCCATGCACGAGTGACGCGTAGAAGAAAATGCTAATAAAGTAATGCGCAATATTAATGGAGCTTAGAGCGATGATACAGTCGCCGAAAGGGCGGCTAAGAAATGGTGCGCAAAGTTCAAAACTAGAGAGAACAAGCTGGATTATCAGTCGCGGCTCGGGCCGTCCACAGCAAGCTCCAGTAATCTTGGGCGCCGCTTCATTAGCATTATCCCTACGCGCCATCTGTGCATTGATTAGCGAAAGAATTCGTTCCCATGATAGCTTCATCTTAAATATAGTTGCGTCAAGTTGTATACAAAATGTTCATAAAAAAAAACGTGCAATTGAATGGTTTCAAAACCATGCAATTTTAACTAATTCTCGTTAATGAATTTGGTATTTAATGCTCTGGTGCTAAAACTTTTGGAACGGCCTAAAAAAATCTTGTCATTGACAATATCAAGATGATATGATTTGATTGTAGATAGCACTCCTTCTAAATCGAAACGAAAGGAACCAAAACTGTTTGATAGCCATTCATATCAGATTACGGCTGAGGTTTGATGAATAATGAAGAATTTATCCCATTCATTAAGTGTTCTAAGATTTCCGTATAGTTTTTCTTATTCAGTAGAATATTACAGGATAATCCACAACGCAAAGCTTATATGTGGGAATTTCATAACTATCGAATGTTAGTAGACGTTGGTCTACCAATATTTGGGTGTGGAGAAGCTCCAAGAACTTCTATTTACATGAGGTGCATTGATAACACTAGCGATTCTCTGACACCTAGTAGTCTTTTCTTTTCAACAAGATTGCAACTTTAATTAAATGTATCTAATTTCAGCGATGAAGAAAAGCCTATTTCAATACTCACGGGCATAGATGTATTGCTGGACCAATTGATTTGCAATTTGTCCAGATCCGTCATTGTATACCACGAAAATGGGCATGTGAAAGTAAATCTTTTTTTGTCAGCGATACAAGTACCAAGTCGAATTTTAGTCTAAGAAGCTATTATGCGTTGAATCACCTATTTCAGGAGCAAGAAGTTCTTGTCAAGGAAGAAATTCCGCATATTCTTGGTAGTGAATTTGACCCGGTACATCTGAAGAACATTACTACAAATATAATTTCCTTTTTATCAAAGAATATGACACAGCAAGGTAGCACCTACTGGTTGCTAAGAGGTGGATAACAAAGTTTGAATTGTTTTGTTTCTAGTACGCTGTCAAACGTGTATGCTTTCAGAGAAAGGGTCGAGTCATATGAATCTTTTTAACCTTACCAACATGCGCTGTGGTCTTACTCTCAGTCCAAGTCATAATCCATTCATCATACCTGTGGTCACACTTCTATACAGGGTTAGAGTAATTGACTTTCAGATTGAAGAAAACCACTAAAAATAATTTTATTCTGTACAACTTTCATATACTTGGTTGAGTTTCATATAAATAGGAAGTTTTCAATGCTCTTCTGCAGTTGACATGCGATCTTATCAAAAAAACACCGCAAAATCGCCCTCACAAGATTTCAAATCTTATCTATTGCCTCCTGTGCGCTGCGGCGAAACTTGCAGAAAATGAGAGTCTTGCAGAGGTAATCTGCTGAGTTCACCTTGTAGAAGTTCGACCTTATGGAGATTTTCTTTTGCAGATCAAAGCTTGCATACATTATTCGCTTGCTGGAGTATACTTGATGTATGGTTTGTGTGAAGATAGCTCACCATCGGACCATCACTCCAATCTGTTGGAAAGATTAGATCATGCTATTACAAACTCTTCATGCCAAGAAACCACTTCAACCATTCAGGTTACTCGAGGGAGTTTTCATAACTTTTTCGTCCAGGATGTGCTATTCTGTTTATCATTTACAAGTAAATTTTGTGGTTATCTTGCGAAATTTAGTGTTAAGGAAAATACTCAATCATGTTTACGTCTCATCTTTATTATATTGAAAGGAAGCAAACATTAGCTCAGCGGCAATAGTTTGATGAATTTCAGAAGAACCTCTGTAATTAATATCCGCCTCTTGTCAAATATTCACACCGTTTATAGACAGCGCCTTGTCTATAACATGAACCTTCACCTTTCTCTCGTATGTACACAGTACTAAAGTGCAAACATACGTGCTTCAGGTCGATCGCCTCAAAACAAGCTCGGTTCACCACGAGATTCGGGATGATATCCAACTTTCAAATGCCAGTTCATTGCGTCCACCGTCTGTTAAACTTCAAGCGGAGTGTGGCGAGCAGGCTCTTGAGCACTGTTTGCAGGTACACAAACTTTTCAAGCATAATTACTTCCATGAAACGTAGGTTTCTGATTTGAGTCATTGGTCGCCTTGGAGTCGGTGGACTTCTATCCGAAACAAAAGTGTCTGTTCAAACCAGATTCATCTGATGATATAGCTGCTGAGGAAACCATCACTCGTGAGCCACCATTCTTTTGAAAGACTTCAGAGGGTTTCTTAGAATATACTTTACTTTTTGATTAAGATCTCTGTATTTAGCTGGAGATTCTGCGGCCTTACGCCGGCTCCTTCGTCATTCAGTGCTTGTCCGAGCAGCCTCAGCTTATCTATATGTACTCAATCAAGCAGCTTACCTCAACCAAATTTCGAAAAACTTCAGTATTTCGCACTGTGGGATGACACTTGCTGGTAGTTCCACTTTTCTTTGAAAACTCGTATTAGTAGTATAAATAAATAGGGGTGTTGAACAGTGCACCTCTTACCGTAGGTGTTTAATATTTCAGACCATCTCTTACGCAAGCATTTTATCTATCGCATAACTCTTTACTTATATCATCTAAGTAAGTCGAGGAGAAGCTTTATTTTCAACGAAAGCAGTTATGTATAAAATCACTAATCTACGATACTTCTCACTCTCTAGCTTAGCCATTACTCATATCTAGAGTTGAACAGAAAATTCTGCAAAATTTTTGAAAGCTTCGTTCATATGCGAAATGAACAACAAAAACAGCAATAACTATTCTTCAAAATATAGATCACCATTCTCCACAACTTTCTGCCATGGTTGTGCAAGATTCCAGATCTGCTCGAACTACTATTCCGACTCCTTCAAGTTAAATCGAAAACTTCTGACATGCTTCATCAACTTCATAAAATTATTCACATCAACGGTCACTCAAAAAGAAATAATGCACAGATCGAAAGAAGCCACAGCCTGATAAAGCTCATGCGGATCCTGGCGAGGCTTGTTGTGGACTAGGTCAGACTGGTGCAACCTGTTGACAACGGTTCGCTGCGAAGCACCTAACTTTTCAACCAAATCACGAGTGCTGGATGAAGACTCAGTGAAAGCGCGGCTTGTGAGCCACTTACATTCAAAACAGATGATCGATCAGAATGACGCTTGTTTCCGAGATCAAAGTTGTCCTTGAATCGCTGAAACCATCTGCTCACAATTGATTTTGTCGCCGTACCAGCACCTTCACCCTCAGTAATCTCATCAACGGCTTTAAGAATCGTTAAACCTTTCCTTTGGTAATGGGGGATCAACACACACAAATCATATTGTTCAAGAGGCCCTTTAAAGATGAATTTAATGAACAGGTACATATATAAAAAACTGTCAATAAAAAACGGCACAAAGATGTCGGAAGATAAAACTTTCGAAAATTTCCCACAACTTTTACTCAACCTAATATCATTGTTTACACTAGCCCAATCCCATGTCTCAGTATAGGATCAGATATCTCGTTGCAAGCTTTTCTTTCTGGCTAACTATAATCTTCCAGTGATATCTCTATTTATGGCAGCATCTTCGAATGCAGCTCCTGAAGGCTTTAAAAATTTCATCTGGTCCAGTTAGTATTGTCGTTTATCTTTGTAGCTGTCGTACTATCTACAAATCCACGACCACGGCACTATGAAGTGTGCCATTCTCTTTTGATTAACTTCCTAGCAGCGTTTATCCACAGTGCGAGCAAAAGTATCGACGACGTTATGGATACCTTGCAGGTTAATATTTCAGTGCTTGATGATTGTCTTTTTTGCTTTCGGAAACAGAACTCATTTTAATGTCATGCTACTATAGATTCCACCTCTAAAATATCGCGATAGGCGCATTCTTGAATTGGCTAAGAAAGGTGTTCGGATAAAAGGTATTTGTTTATTCTCGCTCTAATGTATGATAGATAATTTTGGTGCTTATGTCAAATTCAAATGACTTTACATTTCTGGATTTTTCAATCAAGAAGTCAATGAAAATTCCAATGACGACGACGACACAACAACATTATAACTTCATGTAAAAAACCCACTTCGTTCTTCCAGATAGATTGGACTTTTCCGCTCTTTGGTTTCACGAGAACAGCAGTGAAGTAAGAAAAAAAGTATGGATGAAACAAGTAGAGAAGGCGATTAACAGGTTACCTGATTTTTTAAATAATTCTGATTCCATCCTGGTTTCTCTTCTTTAGTGTTTTTCATATTTTGGTATTTGTGTAATGAACACAATAGTGTTGTAAATTGACTCTGATATTTTCAGGTTCTGTATACTATTGAAACAGAATCCAGATCCACATCAACACGTCACGTATCCGCCCTCGCTGCCAATGAATCCACCTTCATCAATTTTTTCTCGTGTGGGTGTATCGGCAATGACGTTGGGTGAATTCTACGTCGCCTTCGCCGGTGGAGAGTTGCCAGAAGGTTTGTCTCCAGAAGTGTAGCACATGACTGATATGGCTTCGAAGTTATAGTATTTCTACTGCTTATTTCGCAGTGTTATGATGTCACTTATATAACTTAGAGAATTGAGTGGTAGGGCAAATATGCCTCGGTGGTGTAGTGGTTAGAGCACGCGTCCCCGGATAGGATGAAACGATGGTTCAAATCCCGCCTGAGGCCGTGTTTTTGCTCACCACTCAATTCTCTAAGTGATATGGTTTCGTTCTTTGACAGACTTCTTGAAATTATTTTTGCTATACATTGATCTAATTGAGAAGATATTGAATGTAGAGATTTATGAAGTGAATGAAATGTTAGTAAGTGATTATCGTCCATGTACGGTAGTCTTTATGAAAATCAAATTCCAGGTGAATGAAGTGTGGAATTTTAAACTTATTTATTGGCCATCAATCCATTGTTCTACCAGTCAAAAAATACAAATGTGTAGAATTGATTCCATTCGTTCAAAAGAGTCGCCTGAAAATTTCATTCGCGTAGTTCAATTTGGAACATACAATTTGCACTTGATTCCTTCCTAAAAACCTGTTTGAACGTTACTAAATTCAGATGAAAGCGAAGATATTGGCGCAAATGCTGAGCAAGCACTTAAATTTCTTCAGGACGCTAAAAGATTATACAATCTGGTGAGAACGGTTTTTTGAAGATTTTCTGACAACTGTCGCACCGATTGATGAGTGACCTATTATATGAAGGAAAATGACACTTTAAAGAAGTTTTTCGTTTTGAAAATATAGCACATGTTTCGTCTGAGGCGATTAACTTATTGATAACCGCGTTGATTTCCTGCGCAGCAAGCGGCGAGATCCCGTGGCGAACTAGAATGACAATGCAGCAGTTTTCTGATGAGATTTAGATTATGTCGCCACTAAAGAAGGTTTAATTGCAAGTAAATGACGGAATACGCCTTAAGAAACTCCCAAAAGGTATTTTTTGTAGAAACATGCTAAAACAGCTGCAAAATAATGAATGTCTGTCAGTAATGGCGCTGTACATTGCGATACAATGCCACTTCAGCGATATTTGAAACAGCTATGTAGCACACTAGGATGGACTATCTGTGAGGAAGCCCTGAGGTGTTCTATTCCAGGAGATGGTGTTAAATCGCCGTACTCACTTCAATAACGTGAAATTATTCACTGATTACAAATGAAGACGTTGCGCTTCCTCATGAGAGGACGCTTCAATTTATGACGAAACAATAGCGAAGAAGTTTTGATTGAGCTGTGACACAGCAGAAAGAAATATTTTCAAACAATCTGTCTGTGTTCACTGAAGGAGACGATCTCTCCATAGTAGCACTTTAATTGAGAAATCTTCAAAGTGGAAGAATGGAACTGTTTCTGACAGCAAATCTACTGCTTTAATCCTTTGATTTATATGCTGTCTTAGTTCACTCATCGCTTCACTTGGATTTTTACCATCTTCTCACTCATCGTTTTTCAGAATCATTAGGATTACTCACAACTGTCGAACTTTGAAATAGGATAACAGTCTTTCTAGTTGAATAATAGAAATGAAAAATAAAAGAGTACTAAACACTGGCAAACAAGAACCTATCTGAATTCAAAAATGAATAAGAAGACGAACAGGAAATTTACGACGATGGGTAGATGAACATCAAAGGTTCAACGAAATTCGGTGACCGGAATAAGAAGGCCATAAAGCAAGTCACTGATATCTACATTATAACTTGTGAAACAATCAGACACTTGAATGGCCACTGAGCGAACCATACTAGCTATGCATTACTTTGATTATTGGCAGCTTGCTTTATTGTCTTGTGAAAAACCGAATTTATCGTTTTGCAGAAATATTCTGTATTTTTAATCAGAGATTTAATCGAATAGATCATGTGTATGAGCAGCGGCTTTACATAAGACTATAAACAGCATAGCAACATCACTATTATTAAAGAATTTCGGAGCAGACATCAGGTTAAAGTTTGTTTGAGTAATTATATTTCAGTCATTCACCATTTTGAACTTATCCAAAGGGCATGATGAACTGCAATGTGAGTATGTCGTTCGACTAAATCATGTCATTGCAATGACATCTGAATATAACATAAGCATACACGGCAAAGAAGCAACGGATAACGCTATTCGGAATATTGTTGAAGAGGTTAGTGGTGATATCAAAATGTCTCAACCATTTTTTCTAGAGTTCAGTGTTACTGATTACATTTTCTCTAACTTTAGATCTGCGCCTCATATTCAAGGCTTTTTTATCTTTTCAATGAACTTCCTGAAATGATGAAATACGATAACATGTATCTTAAAGCCATGTACGATTACGGGTCCACTTTGTGTACCTTTTCTGATCACCTAAAGCACGAAACCAGTCCTGAATGGAAGGTATTGTAGTTTTCATCTACCATTTTATCATTTATCATTATACGTCCTATGGCAGCATCTTTCTTATCAACTACTTTTCGAAACTGTGCTTGAAATTCGACGTATTTTGATAGAACATTTCAAGCTTTTCAGAGGCCTGATATGTCACCTCGGGTGTTAGTAGGTTTCGGTGTTCTTGCACACCTCATCAACAGCACATACCTTTCGGTTCATCCCTACAACGAAGGGCAGCGACGCCGAAGATGTAACACTGCTACTCTTGATATCAGCGATGAATCGAAAGGCATGTGCTGCTGATGAGGTGTGGAAGAACACCAAAACGCACATTCAGCCTCAAAAATGCCATATCAGACAACTGAAAGGCTTAAAATTTTCTATCAGATTAATGCGGCTTAATTTTCTCTGTTTCCCCAGCAAAGGACATCATTCAGGCTAAACGCTTGTATTACTTACAAGCGTCACTTAGAATGTTTCAAGAAGTGTACAACATGAAAGAGAACAAGGTTTATCGAAGTCTGGCAAGTAAGAGGCTGGCTGAAGTCTACTATATTTTGTTGACTGTTAAATGGAATAATATTAATAGTAGACCGGTGAGTATTTTTGAAGCTTCACAGTGAAGTCTTTTTTTTCTGATTCTCTAAGAAAACGATCGTTTTGCAGTATCATTAATAGTTTAGGAAGTGTCAGCCATGAAAGCAAAACGAGCTGCATTCAAAGAATTCACTGAAATTTGTCGGCAGCACAGGATCATCTAATACACATGCTTTTTGAGGACATCTACCCTGAATGCAAAAGTGTGCCTTTAGCTTATGCCGACGCAGTAATATTGTTGATTCCTATGAGACAGAGTATGTTTTTTATCAGCTTCAATGTTTTTTGACAGGATTTCATGCTCAGTTCTCCTTATTCATGTACGAATGTGATGAGTTTCAGTCTGTGAAAACACGAGAATTCGTCTTTGCACCCAGATGCTTCGGTGGTGCCTTGGACTCGTAGCAAATGTTCAAAATTTCGAAAAGGATCCATCGAAGATACTAGAGTGGTTACGAAACGTTTTGACACGTGTCCAACGCTGTCTACTGACCATGAATCGGGTAAATCTTGTAGCAGCAGTAAAAAATACTTCCCAATCTTAACACCTCTACCCGTTAAAAAATCTGGTGATCAGAAATGGCTCACTGCTATCTAATATCATTACATTTGAGAACTTCTCGGATCTGACGGAAAACCAACAATAATTGATTGTGTTAATTAGTTCCTCTAAACCTGTACTGTATTTAAATGTGTATGAAATATCATAATATGTGATATAAAACGAGTGACAGCACCTGTGGATTCAAATATACTAAAAGCATCTAAAACCAGTGGAAACCAGAACGGAATTAATCGCTTCGGGTGTCATTTCTCTGTCGTTTTTTAGTGATAGTATAGTTTATTCCATAATATATTCGATAAGTTTTGTTGGTAATCTAAGGCTTTCTTCATGTGGGCATCGACATCCTCTTTCAATAAACAAACGTTATTCTTAATAGATCAACTGATTTCTTGAACTGTTCATTTATTTTTCCTTCTTTTTAGGAGTGGCAAAAAAATGAATCAATGAAGAAAGCATATTCTCACGTGCTACTAGTGCTACCGGATGATACTGCCGGAGCACAAAATATAATGATAACTTGTGTCGAGAAGGCGCTCAGATCTCTCAATAAAGATCGCACAGACTCGGAGGAGACAAGTTAAAAAGTGATCTGGTTGTGATGGCTGAATGTCTTCTCTTTTTTTTTTCGAATATCTCAATGATTTAAGGTCGCAGTGTGTTTTTTTTTTCTTCATGAATAACGGAGGAAGAAAACCAGGACCCTCGACAACATCTTCTTCCATCCATCTTACGTTTTCCCGTGTTTTTGTAAATATAAGTCATTTACGTCGTTCAGCCATTTATTTCAGGAATTATATTTGGCTCTGAACAATTTTTGACGTAATTTGATGGCGTTGTTTTAGTGTTGTTTTGGGTATTTGTTGCTCACATAAAGAAGTGCATTTGTATATAATTACCTTTGAATAAAGTTATTGTAAAAACTCAAGTAATTGAAATTCGTCTGGTAGCAAGACATGTAATAATTAGGATGAGCTTTATTTTCTATATCACAAGTAGAACAAGATCTACTTTGCACACGACGATATCGTGGTTTTACATACACAAATATTGACATTAAGTTGTTGCCATTGTCCAGAAGTATACGAAGGATGAGAGGCAAAAAATTCATGAAGCAAATTCGTGTTCCATCTTGAGTTTGAGTCGGTGTTTTCCATGAAATCCTCAAACCACACATAGTCATGAGTTTATTTTCTATGACTTGCATAGTCAGAGTCATCGATAATGCTAATAATATAGTTAGAGATTTATTCATACATAAGAATGGTTAGTCTTATGAGTTCTACAGCGGCAACCTACTGATGCTCTTTAGGCTATGTGCTCTACTCTTGTTTTTTTCAAAAGTGTTCTGAATCTCTAGACGTACATTGATCATTGACAATTAACCCCAGTTCTCTCCTATCGCTCTCTCTTCTTCTCTCTCTCTTTCTCATGAATCGGAATGAATATCACCATGAACAGGCCGTGTTCCTTGCAGAGTTTTTTTGATGCTGCAATGGTAAAGCTGTGTTTTTAATCAACTGAACATTTCATTCAAGGGTGACCACTTTAGTGGATTATCCACGAAGATCATTGTTTCATCGTACCAGCCACTTTAGAAGAAAAGATTCTTTTCTCGACTGGAAAAATCTTATTCTTGTCTTTGATTACACACGAGCTTTTCGGTGTTTCAGAAAAGTTTATATAATCGAGGAGAGCACCTCAGTGCGCATCCTAGTAGGTTTTTCATTCTTTTCGTTGCCCCAGGAGCTGGTCAATTTTTAATGCGTATTAAGCTGAAACTTGTGAATATATTTTTACCGTTCCTTACTGACATGCCGAGTGGCGATAGAATTGGGCATCCTGTTGGAATCCGCGATAGCTGCAATACTACGAATAAAATGAAGAATTGAAGAGCATGTACCATATTCACCGAAAATAGAATATTATCACTTTTCGGCTTTCTCTGTCACTCTCTCCCTCTCCCTCCCTCTCTTTCTCTGTTCTTCCTCCCTCTTCTCTCTCTTTCTTCCCTCTCTGTGCCTCCCTGTTGTAGATCGTAGTCACCTGTTTAGTACAAAACTTCGACTTTCATTTTTTCATTGTTGAACATTTCGAGCCTCTTGTCCAACGACCGAAGTTTTTTTCCTCGGCTAATTCCTTGTTTGAATTGCTATCAAAATTTTCACCTTTTACCAAATCTCGGTGGAGTCGTTACGCTCTTGTCATAGAATCCTCATCTTTAATATCTGTCCGGGAACAAACACGGAGGTGCACGTTGAGTTCATCTTGGCTATTCACCGAATAACTTGTAATTTTTTGTTCGGTAATAATGTTATTCAGGTCCGTCTTTCTGAATTTAAAATTATTTGCCGCAAACATTCCAAGTTTTGAATGATTTCTAAATGACTTTATGTATAGTCGCATCTCAAGGACATTACCAGATGCGGGTGTAAGGCAGTGTCCTAGACTTGTTTACGCCTTGCAATCGTCTTATTACTGGGACACTGCCAGTGGCGAACGAAAGGCAACCTCCTAGCGATACCCGAAACCTTCCCCACAGGAGACAAGCGGCTTCGTCTCCAGTACTAGCGCACCATTCGGACTCCGACGCTCATAGAGATGGTTCCGCCATCCCCAACAGGGTTAATCTAAACGTCATCGAAACTGCTCTTGAGCGACATACAAGTAACCACCAGGTCCTCAATTCGCCGTCTCGCACGTCGTGATAGATATCTTTACTTATCACCATGAGTCACTCAATGTCAACTCCTTGTGATAGTTACTCATTGTCGTTACATATTCGTTACCTACTAACACCATTTCTCATTGTCGTTGTTATGTATCGCTGGTTCAGTAACGTTGCTACCACGTACAGGGGTGTGATTACCCAGGTTTGATCAGCCGTCTTGAAGATACGCGTGGCAAACTCTACCTCCTCAACATCTACAAATACCAAATCCTACTTCTTGAGATGACAATTTCTCACGGATAGCAAACGGTGTTATCAATCTGGACCTCACTAACAGATGTTGAGCTCATGCGGCCCTTCGAGTGAAAGTCAAATGTAAGTGGAAAATGAGAATCCAGCGTGTTGCTTCCATCTCATCAATTTTAACGAAATTCATCAACCTCTGCGATGTTTGACAAAATTGAATGTATGGCGCATCCCTATAAAACGTACGAAGGCCGCATTTTTTATTCTTTATCCTTTTGTTCAAAATTATAAACCTTCTAGTAGAAAACACAAATAGGCATCTACAATTTTTCAATGGAAGAATTTGAGATTTAGTATTTATAAATGTTTCAAGCCTTTTCCAAGATTGATTCGATACGTTCAGATTATGGCTTAAGCGCGTTTCGGCAGTATCGCTCTATTTTCAGAGCCAGCCACTTGCCCCTTGTGATAGTGATGGCGCGTCGAACAGTAGTACGCTAGCATCAAGAAAATTTATGACTGCCAGCCTACCTACAATCGATGTAATGCGTCGGGTACGAACTATACATTAATTTTTGATTGACTGTCTTTTATAACTCGCTTTAACAACCTTCAAAATATAGTAACTGAAAATAGCAGCAGAATAAAAACAGTTCAGAAAGGTAATATATTGTTTGTACCAGCCGCGAGGCATCGACCATAGGTATGTTGGTAAGCAGGATTATTCGCTAACAGCTTGATATTGTTCGACACTCCATCTCTATCATAAGGGGCCAGTGGCTCAGTGATGACGATACCGGTGAAACGCACATAAGCCACAGATAGGACGTAATATAAGACATGAACCTTGGAAAAGCTTAAAACATTCTCAAAGCTTATATACTAAATGTCTTAAAAGAGAGGTCATAAGCAGCATAGATTAAAAGGGAATGTAGGATTTTTTGGCAAGGAATTCTAGAGATAATATTTCTGATTGGAATCTCATAGTTTTGGCCTAATATTTGGATTGCATAATCATTTTACCAATCCGGGGCTGCCGATAATGGTACCGCACTTGTCTGGAAAGATAACAGCATTGACTTGATACATCGGCAAATGCCCACCGTAAGTCACGTGTAGGTCAAATGTGTATTAACCAGCTTTACGATGTCAGGAATGGAGTGGAATGCCTGGCGTGTTCGTCAAGGACTGATCAACACCAAACGCTCTATCCTTCGTCGTTGAATAATATCTTTCCTTGTCGTCGTTTTGAACAAAACTATAATAGTTTCCCTGTTTCTGCGTTGATAAGAAATCAACTGTCGATACCCTCTGTAGTACACGATTATTTCTGAATGAATGTCATTAGTAAGCTTTTGTTGAAATCTCAATGATTAGTAACCATGCGCATTTTTCAAACTCTTTCAAAAAGTGGAATAAGTTTAGATACTATAAGATGGCGTTGATAGATGCTTTGCTGCTGATGGTGTTTCGTTGATGTCTCATTTTCGAAACCCCACGCTAGCTTGAATTGAGTATCGAACGCAACAGGAAGATCCAGGCGATCTCGAAAATCGCATTAAGTAGATTCATTCATAATCTCTTAGAGATGAGGCTTTTCGTTGATTCACTAGGGCCGTTTATTTTAAAAAAGTTTTCTATGTACGTAGCAGAATGAATTCAACAAATTTGGCACATAGACGTGCAATTGTGTAAAAAAAGAGTCGTTTTTCTATAGATTTATGTGCGACCAGGCTAATGCCACTATTTCCTTTTAGAGGGAAAAAAGGGATTCAGATTTAGCTTTTTAGGGAGCTTTCAGGATTGTCTATTTCTATGGAGACATCACTACAACGTACGATAGGCTTATCTAAGAGTACCACAACAAAGTTAGAAAAAACCAATGATTTCCAAGCTATCGTGGAATACTGTCTCAGAAACTCTTAAACTCCAACGCCAACGTGATGTATGTGGTGTGAGCTCAAGACAACTGTTGGTCATTCACAACACTCGAAATTGAGAAAAGCTAACAGGAGTATACATAAAATCTCTATCAACAAAACTGCTCTATTTATTAGTTTTCTTCCACTACACATGCCTCTTAATCATGATGAGGCAGTATGATCGCAATGTTCGTCAAAGACTGAACGTGTGTGAAATCGAAAACCATCTTCCATACTGCCCATCGTTTGATGTATTGAAACTCTTCCTGAGTAGGATTCTGTGAGTGTTACATAAAGATTATTCATGCGAACAATCAGATCCATAGAGTGGTGCATTACGACGGATGTCGATGAAGTAAGGTAACTAAATGAAAATTCGAAAGGATACAAGATATCGTTTGTTAATGTTTCGATTCGGTCCATTATAGAAACATTTGTGGAATCCTTGCAAAACAGGTGTGGCCCTCGTCATTACAAAAATACCAACAACACCTTATCTAAACTACCCTTTGCCTTTCCCGAAAAAATCATGTAAGAATTGAAATGGTTTAATACGGGAGCGATAATCGATAGCCGATGGCTGTAACACTGCCGCTTTTTTACGTCCTTCTTCTATCAAACACGCACTCACAATGAATGAGTTAAGAGTCTACGACTGAACTTGATGAAAACGATGCTGATAAAAAGCAGTGCGGATTCCTGAAGAATTATCAAGCTATTTTCAGCACGGTCGGGAAATCAGTAACGATTAACCACTTATAATAAATCTGGGCAGGAAGAAACAACTAGATTAAGCAGCCTAGAATGCTACTGAATTTGTAATGAAGAACGAAAACAAGCACACACCTCCGTGAAGATTTTTTCATCTCATTTTTCCCTTCTTGATGTATATCTCAGCAACATAAAAACTACATAGGAAGTGGGATGACATTACCGTATGCTCAATGAAACAGAAAGTGCTAGAAGCTTTCCGAAAAATATAAATGAAATGGGAAATGCAGATTTGAAGATTATGTTGAGGATCGAAAAAGCAAGAATGCTACTTTCTACGATAAAATGTAAGAGATAATCTGGATTGGCCCCGTAACGACAATCGTTGAGCGAACATCCTTGAGTGAGTGAATCTCGGCGAGGTGCTAAGCAGACAACAATACTTAGAACCTCCTACCTACCCAGTGGTCAAAGTTCTTCGTAAGCATCCTAGGCGAAAACAACGCCATCAGAACCAGACTAATAGCTCTAACACGTGGAGGAGAAAAACATGGACCGAGAATTCCATAGATAAAGCTGTCGGCGTTGATCATTCCTTGAGGGATGTGCAATACTTTCACCTCCAAATTTCTTAATTTCGTTTGATGTGATTGAATGCATATTTATCCTTTACAATGACTCGCAGTGGCCTGTCGCTGTATCGTAGCAGTGTTGCTTGGACTCTCGGAGAAGTCTGAGACCCGTCCTGGTACGAATTTATGGACTCCGGAGGGGGGACTGATATAAAGTGGGAAATGATCATTTGGAGTGCTTTCATTATCTCCAAGCGACAACTTGTTATCGCGATAGTTTTTGGCGTTAATCAAAGAAGAGTATGGTGCTCATAAAAAAGAAAAACAACAATAACTCTTTATTCTGAATATGAAAAACGCATGATATCGCCTATGTGTACATTACGCCACGAACCGGAGTACAGTACTATTAACAATGAATAAATGCTCAACTCTACACGTACTCAAAAGCATAACTCGTTATTTCAACCACTCGGCACTCTATATCCGACGCTAAAGGCTTTGGAAGAGAAACACACGCACATACACACACACGCACACAAATAAACAAAAATTCGATGTCAACGCATTTCATGCGAATATTCATACTTCAGGTTCAAAAATTTTCACTCTGATGCAACATAGTATATGTGAAAATTCATAGAATATACATAAATGGAAACTAGAAACGAACTTATCGTTAGTGAGGAACAGCTTAACAAGATAAGGCGTTAACGAATCATGAGTTTCTTGAGCTTGGTGGGGAGTGACCCGCAGTGTTCTCTTGAACACGTAATTCGTCTTTCTTATTCTTCTTGCTGAAGAAGAAAAGAAGTAAAAGAAAACGATGAAGAAAAACGAAATACACATTCAACAGTCTAGTGTCTTCAATCCTCACTGAGCAATAATAATCGGAGGAAGAGATTGGACGGTGTGGTTGAGGAAACGGATAAGGCGGTCATGAATAATGCACGTAACGGTAGTAACGTTAGTAGGACAATGACTCAAAAGTGTCAAGGAGAAAGTTATGTTCCTTGACTAATTACGGATGTCACTGCATATTATACATGCAACACGAGCGAGAAGACTAGCTAGTAAATCATATGAAAAGAAATGTGAAAAAGAAGAGAAAATAATGCTTAATGCGAAAATAGTTCACATTGAAGCAGTTACTGAGAACTATCCTATCTAAATAATATTCTATATAAGGAGAAACTTGTCTCGAATCTCGTCATTTACTAAACATCAGGCGAGCCACGCAATGATACTGATAACAAATATATGGACACAAACGCATTACTATCCCGACATTTATACCCTATTCGCTGAATATGGCAAGAATAATAATTCCAACATCATCTCAATTATTTGTACGTATATGGGTTAAGATTAAGATGTGTGATGAATACACGCATTTAGATGGGATTAGCTGAGTAATATTGTGACGGAGAGGATGAAAATACAAACGAAATAAAAAGAAATGAGTAGAGAGAATGAAAACAAAAAAAAATCCGTTTATGGTAAGTAAATGTGCTTCAGAAAACGATGTATACGAAATACGTATGGCACATATTCATCACCTTATATGAAGATGATTAATGATGTTCTTTTACCAGTATGGACCATCAGTGCTCAAATTCTTCCATGATGCAAAATGAGCCCAATCCGTATGCGTCAAACTATACGCATCGTCGCGATTCAAATACTTCAAGCTGAACAAAAGACACGTACATGATTATTTTGCGATGATATTGAAATTAATAAACAGTAAGGAATAAGAAGATTTTTTTCACTATAGAAAAGACCTTAGTCTACATAAAACGCCATGTTTCTTACTTTAAAAGAAGTGTTTGTAATTAGAGTTGAGCTATCAATAAAAGTAAACTCGGCCCTTTTTGGAAGACAATCAACCGCTGTTGATGGAGAATAATAATTTCAATAAGATATAGGCCAAACACTTCAATCTCTACAAAACACGGAAAACTGTAGGTGTTTCTTACAGAATTGTGTGCTTTTTGTTTCCTCAACACATAATGATCAATTATTAGCTCTGTGATAAATGCCAATAATTCCTCTATAATAGGAGTATTCGAGGAGCTCGGAGCGTAATGAATTGGTAAAATCGCCCTTTATAAGTGAAAATATGCTTGTTGAAATGTTAAAAGTACCAATCAATTTTGGGCAAATATACAGTGAATTCAATAGATGTAGATATTATTTTTTAATGCTAATTTTTGATGAATAATTAAACGCAAGTGTAGCATACAACTCGTACCTTCCAAATAAAGGAGGCACAGATTTCTTAGGAGGCGTATTTTTATCTACGCGTTCCATTTTATAATTATTACCACAGTTTGAATCCCAATGCTCAGAACCATTTGCTATATAGCATATACAGAATTCCAATCGATTACTCTGAAAAGATAATCGATTTAAGTGTAAGCAGTAATCAAGGCATTCTCTGTAACAACAATCTACCATTCAACTTGTTAGATGATGATGGCTAAGTTCCCAAAATATGGTTAGACGATTTTCAATTATTGTTTACTTCTTCTACAGTAGAAAAATCGGTCCATATGCTGCGAAAACTGATAACTGTTGGAAATACGAATTCCTTCCAAAATAACACCGCACTGATAAAAGATAAGGGACAAATCGGACTTATTTCAATATAATGCGTATCAAAAACATAGCAACATGTAACTATAGCACAATCAGAATTCTTATTATTTGACCGCCACTTGCGGTGTTATGATGTTTAATGTACCCAATGGTGCAGACTGCTTTGCAAAAACATTTAGGTCGGTCGGATTCGAACCCAAATCTCATCTCTCGGAGAGTGTGCTAAACCTGCGTCGGTAGTGCAACTGTTTAGCACACGCTCCCGGAAAGAGTGAGACCTGGGTTCGAATTCCGGCCGACTTGAATGTTTTTGTAGAACACTCTACATTATTGAGTATAACACAATATTTGAGACTCTCCTTCTCACCTTGTCGCTTACTGTCGGTAAATCCAGTTCGAATGTGAATGTATCATAAACCCTGCTGGTCGACGGTTGATACGTTGCTAGACGATCCATATAGGATTGCCAGTTATTCGAAGTGTATCTAACAAACACCTTCTTCTCGAATGCAATATTAGCAACCTAGAAAAAGTTCCATGCAAAAAAGGCTTCAAGCTAAACTGCGATAGATAACGTGGTAAACCTTAGTAAAATCCAAAAATACTTTGTTTCTAAGGAGACCTACTAGTTCAAGTGATGACTCATCATATAGATTGAACCAAGAATTTCGTCAAAATGATTTATACTGGCGCTGAGAGCAGTTCGTTACGAAGATAGTGCAAGTTAGAACAAAGTCATAATGCTTTACTACAATGAAACCAGTTCACTAGTCATCTACATCTACCGAATTGTCTCACATCATTAACAAGCAAATGATAGTATATGTTGCTCGCAATTCCATCAATAATCCTCCCATAACTTACATCCTCAAATGCTCAGCTTCATAGCCATTGTTATCAAACATGGTGGCAGGTCTCTGGGAACGTAGCAGAATGGTGTCACTCAATACGTACATCACAATGGCCCTACCCTCAACAGTTTAAAAACAGCTGGTCATCTTTCCAACGTTGAAGGTTGACAGAATTGTTTTGAAAGCTTCCTTCGACCCAAATGATCTAGAAATTCTTTGGTACTCCAATCTCAGAATTCTAGAGAGAATCGTCTCAACCGCAACTCAGCCAAGAAGAAGAAAATCTCCCAAGTAACAGCTAAAACTTTTCAAGATTATGAGTTACAGTTGACGAGTCGAATGAAATTTTCCCGCAAAGTGGATGTGAAGGCGAGACTTGTAAAACGAAGAGTATAATGTGCTGAGAATAATGGATCCTTATCACATCCATAAAAGAGTAGTCAATTCACTCGTCTGTGTGGAAGTTCGTGTGAACAACTCTCAGCGTACTTTTTTGATATTAGTTCATATTGGTTTCCAAATTTATCATTACTGTAACGTGTTCTCAGCGCTAATATCACGGTTCGTTACGCGGAGCGACATAGTGTCATTTCAAGCGACCTTTTGAATGTCTTCAAAACTAAGAACCACAAAGACAATTGATGAACAAGCAATGAAGAAATATATCAAATTCATTAGAACAACACAGTAAAAATTTTCTTCTGATAATCAAAGGTAACACAGTAATTATTGTGTGCGATTTTTACGTAACGTTACCTTGATAGTTCCAATTAGTTTTGACGAGTTTGCTTTGATCACTACGTTTTCAAGCGATACACGATCCTAAATTTAATCTATAAAAACAAATGACGAAACAACATTCGAAAGGCATAGAAAACAAAACAATGAAGGGCAAATATTGATGACATGTAAACCTTCTCCAATGTTTCTCTGAATCGAATATATTCACTCGCGGGTTGTTTGAATAGCAAAGTCCAATCTTTCTGATGTGTATCCTCTGGGTAGATATCACCTTAAAACGTATAGTAGTTCCTGCTATATATATATAATATATATATATATATATATATATATACATATATATACATGCATATACATACATATGCGTACATATTTGCATAGAATATGGCGGCGATATAAATATGCATATATAAGAACTGTTACAAAATGACAAGAGATATGAATTTGATCGACCAACCTCGAAGTTTCTTTAGAACACTCGGATTGATTTCAGGTGGATAGTCACTAGGTTCTGTCATGACTCTTACCGAACACAATTCTTCACCGCAATCATCAGCAAAACGGACCGTCTTCTGCGACTTAAATGCTACCTGAAAGCTTTATGTGAAAGTTATAGTAGTATATCTCTTGGCTAACAATGTTTGAAGCCTGTATATCGAAAAATGAAGACTTGAAACTTAATGAACCAGAGATGATGATACAAAAAAATCACTTCAGGTTCAAAATAGATGATAGCGGCATAGAATGTAAGCAGACACAATGTCAAAACCACTAGGTAATAATACATACAAGGAATTACGACTTTTGCTTCCGCTTCCCTTCACATATCGTTTTTTACAGTCATATCATAGAGAATCGATTGGAATGTAAAATTTATAGCTCAATTCCTTGAAATGGAAACTCTACCTCAACCAATTGCTCACTCGTCTCTTGCTTTTTTTCCGACGAAATTGACTCTTCGGATGTGGAAGAACTGTCCGATTCACAGTCACTTGCTTCATCTGCAACACTGCTAGACAGATACCATAGAAAGTCGTTAGCAAATCTAACTCTACAACGACTTACCACGTGGAAAATAAAAACACACCGATGTGTATTGAATAGAAAAAGAAAACTTACCACATTCTTCAACTATCTCTCGCGAACGACAACGAAAGGCATCTACATTTATGTGACTGAAGCCAATTTTATTCAATCCTCCTGATTCACTCTGAGAGCGAACCTGAAAGCATTCATATCCACTAATTACAGATATTAAATTTACATTGATAGAAGAAGCCAGAGGAAAAGAAGAACGTAACACAACGCTTTTTCCCTAGTGTCACTCAAAAGTGCAAATAAAATTCTCGACACGTCACGTTAAATCGCGGAACAAATGTCAGCGCGTGGTAAGCATCAACAAATGAAGGGGTCAATAGGAAGACAAATCTATGAGAAACATATCGTACCTTCAAAGCACTACTAGGTACCAAAGTGTGATCTCCAAAGAAAGGAAAACTCGCGGCACGGCGATAGCCGGTGAAATAACCAGCAGGCGTCGAGTGGTAGCAGGTCTCCCATTCTTTTTCGCCTACCATCTCCTCGTCACTCTTCTGGAGTGAAAAGAATCAAAATAGAATAATTATATGATAATAAAAGTCGAACATGTAACAGATGGTGAACGAAATTGCGGAAAGATTTTCGTGACACACGAATCAAGTCAGTACGTCTACATGGACATAACCTCTACATAGGTGAGTGATTCATGGGAAGGTGACAGTAGCGTCGGTTTGATTTTTACTATGAAAGTTTCGAAAATAAAAGTGTAAAAGTAGCCGTCATAGTGATGGCGAGAAGTTATCAGTAGTCGTCCCATATGGTCATCATAAAGAAATTTGGCATCGTCGCACAAGTCAGTCAAAGGCTCAGAAGTGCAAAATACAGTAAGCACTCAAAATTAATTATTAGAAGCGAACAGAAACAGGCTAGCTAGTCTTTCAATGGATATGAAATTCATGTGGAAAGCTTTATGAGATAAAACTGAAATGGTAGCCTTATCAACTATCGTTTCTAATAATCATGAGATACATTTTGAAACAAAATATATAGTCGCCATACTATCTCGTTGCGAATCGGTTGGAGATTTTTGCAAAATTAGTAATCAAGAGTGCTGGAAGTGTCGAAATATAACACTATTTCCACAAAAAAAGAGATTTTTTTTTGTGTAACAAGGAAGGACAGATAGAGATCTGTGAGAGATTTGAGTGAATTCAAAAATGATGCAAAACATGTGATAGTACCGTTTGTATTGCGATACGACGATTTGAGTAAATTTGTCCGTAATACGTGTAGGATATTCTTTCTTCTTGGGTGTCTAGCAGTGAATGAAACAATATTATGACCTTGATAAGGGGGTCCCGATGACGCGTCCGCGATTAGAAGGTGGGGGAAAAAAACAACAAAGATAAAATGAACACATACGCGTGTAGTGGGGGAAAAGCAGGACATGTATAAACATTTTTGTGTCGTTTGTGTGAACGGCGAAAAGAGGAAGGAAGCACAACGTCGTTGGATGGATGGATGGATGGATGGAAGGATGGATAGATGAGGCGAGGCAGTTGTCAGTTTTAGAGGAGAGTAACGCAGGCATCGCCGACTCAACTAACAAACACGCCGGTCGGCCCCGGTCGGGCCTGCCGGCCGCCCGAGGCCATGACACAAATCAATCAGCACTCTTGTCTCGCCCCGCTCGTAGAAGCTGTTTTCGTGTACTTATCAGAAAATCCGACCAATGTTCATCAGCTAAATAATTCATCTGATCGCTGTTCACATTAAAGACACAAGTAAAAATCTCCTATATAGAACATCAGTTGGTTGATTGATGAGTTCTTACACTGTGCACATCGTTATCAACTCACGAATGAATCGCTTACATCGTTTTATGCGTCTCGATTTTCTTTCATCTTCATCATTTCCGTTATCGTTACTATGATACGACCATCGTTAAGCAATTATGTTACGGCTGCTGTTTGAGGATTTCGTCTTCTCCATGAATGCCGTACGAATACGGTTAAGTCGACTTCTGCAATCATCGAGGGTAGCCGAGCTAAGGTGCACTCTTATGGATTGGAGAGGTGCGTTGCGTTATGGATCGAACCGGCACCTCGCCCTGATGATAAACTATAATAGCTGACCCCTTCGCTACCTTCTGCTCAGCACTTTTTTTTCTAAGCCCGTTATCTAAGGAAATTACGATCATCAAAATTATGATTATTACGATTCTACGAAAATGCGACTATTATCCGTTATCTAAAGAGACCCAATCTTCTACCTGTGGTTGTTATGTTGAAACCATAACGAATTCTCATCATTACTGAACATTTTGACCCTTATCAAGCATTCGCATTGTTTGTAGACATGTTCGATCCCATCTTAGCATGGAATTCGTAATACGTACAGGTTATCAAATAGACAGTAGTCGTTATCAGAACGACGAATTTCCTCATTTTTCATAGAACATACCAAAAAAAAAAACTGCAAGTGAAGTTAGATAGAAACTAATGTATCATCATTATTGTATTGATAATCACGACAATCGCATCAAATAAAAAAACACCAGAGATTATATGATGACCACCGGCTTCGTTTCTATTTTATTTTCATCCAAAAACAAATCACTATCCAGGTAAATGGCACTAGAATAACATTACGGAATTATTGATTATGTAGGTTACTAAATAACAAGGTTAAAAAGATGCAGAGTGAAAGAAATACGTTAGAAATAAGGGAGATAGCCAGTAAGGGAGAGTCGACATGAAGTATGGTTGGACGACACCAAAGGTCATAATGATCCGCTTCTCACAGCATATTTGTGATAGTGATGCCCACGTGAAAAAAATGTGCATTAACAAAAACCAAAGATGGAGAAGCTGATTAAATAAAGAAAATAAAAATAAAAATAAAGGTGAAGAGAAGAAAAGCGGATGTTAGAAATGAATCGAATATGAATTGGAACATATCATTATGACACTACAATGTGCAATGGAATCAATCCCCCTCTCTGCACAATAATGAATAGTCAGGACATTGATCGAGCATCGTCCCCTATTCACAGTGAATCGTTATGATGACGTTATAGTGGTGAATATAAATAATTAGATGCATTGTTCCAGATGGAAAAGTCGTAACAATACTATATGTTTGTAGAGCGCCCCCTATCAGACCCACATGACATGTTGGCTCATATAATAATGAAGGGATCTACTGAAATATGAGCGCGGTTTTCAAAAAAAAAAAACATTCGAAACAAAGGTATAATACTATGAGAATGTCAGTCAAAGAGCAATCGAGTGTAAAACACTGTAAGTTCGGTGATATTTTCACTTGGACATACAGTGTGAATCGTTCGTCTGCGATACCTCTCTACAGGGAGAGCAGGCTCTCGGGAGGATCGGCTAATAAAAAGATTGAAAGACGACGGGTTCTTCCCGACTAAGAGAATGTAAGGTCGTAACACGTGTATTGAGTTGTACAAGAGCCCTTACCAGACCACATGACATATTGGCTCGAATAATAACGAAGAAATACAAGTATTAGTAATTTTAATAGTAATTGATAGCACATGCATAGAAGAAGGCATCGTTTCGACTGGTATGTTTCATCCTAAATTTTTCACAACAAGTTGTTTCTAATACTATATCATAAGAGGAACGGGTTCTTTCTTCACACTTCAGTCACAAAACATCCATTCCATAATCTGTCATCAATAAATAGAGAAACACTCATCTTATAGAGTCTTGCAGCCATCTGAACATTACAATTGGGTATGTGAACTGGTAGTAGCAATCATTATACAATGTGCTGGCAAAGCTTTTCATTCTACCCGTAGTGTACCAGGTGAAAGGCTAGTTGTTTAGCAACAATATTTTCAAAGAATTATCAGAAACCTTATAAGGATTTGAAATAAACTATCACAAATAGAACACAACATGCCGCATCACTATGAAGAAATGTAATCGCTGAAGTTCAAAAAAAAAAACAACTATTCAACTACAAATTGCGTAGGAACAATGAAGCACTCGATACGTGAAACCGCGGAAGCTTCGCGTTTTTTTTTTCTATTATGCACTTCATGTCTGTGTTATCGCTATGAAACGATTATTAATCGCTTCTTCTGTGAAATACGCACAAACAAGCAAGAGAGTGAAGCGCATCAATACACTGATACACATTGCATATGTGAATACACAATCGGACAGATACAAAATACACACGCCCGCCAATTTCTCTTGATGGCAGCGCCAGGTGCTTGGCTGCGAAAAAAACATGTGTGTTTCATGCGGCGACATTTGATTTATCAAGATGTGGCTCTGAACTGTTGTGCACATGTGAACGAAAAAAATGTTTTAAGAAGATGAAATTATGAGCGTAAATGTAAAGATCCACACGATGCCGATGGTCCATATAATCAATAATACAAGATAGCAGGTAGCTTACATTATTGACTTCCATGCTATTTTATTAGCTCTCCCTCTCTCTCTCTCTCCCTCTCCTCTTCATGAAAATTACCCCATTGCGGATATCAAGCATAGACGGTATCAACAAATCGAACAAGTAGGATTTTTAATGAGAATTCTGTGGTACGAAATTCGGTCCAAACGATGATTGGAATCTCACAGTCTGCCGGCGACAGCACCTCCGCCGTTTTCGCAAGTACTGATGAGAAAAAAAGAATAGCCTCAGAAAGAAAGTTTTAGCCTTACCAGCACTCTCAAATCGGATTACTTCTGTCCTACATAGGAATAGCAGCTGACAGACAGCAATGGGAACTACGGCACGAAAGTATAGCTTCGTCATTGGAACCTAATAATAATCCCATCGACAAAGTGGTCCAAACAGTATAGCACCGTGTTGATCGAGCTATTCCTGTCGATCCTGGTCGCATTGCAGCGAATGACGAAATCGCTCGATGTGATGTAAAACGCAAAACGCATGATTGCCACTTTTCCAACCAATTGATTGTTGTATTAAAAACAGTTTTCTCCACAAGTACTAATGTGATAGAGACGATGCTTAAAGGCCTCAGCAAAGAGAGGGCAAAAAAAAAGAGAAGAAATTTAGTTGCAAGGAAGTTCATGTGTATACCTAGAACGTTTATATCTTAGTCTGGTAGTTTGAAGAGTAGTAGCCGAGCGAAAAACCTCGGTGGTGTAGTGACAGCACGCACACCTGGCATAGATGTGAAACGCTGGTTCAACTCCTACCTGAGGTTCAAAGTTTTGAATTTCGCTTAGCTGCCTTGGATATATAGCTATAACATGGTCACGCGCCGCCTATGAGAGTGGTGAAAACAATTGGAAAAGTTCAATTGATTTTGAAAATCACTTCCAGAAGAAATTGCCTATATGGAGTGTTATTCCGAGAAGTCACCTGTCGACTAAAAGATTCAGTCCTCCTCACAAATCATTTTGAGCTATCAGCATTCCTAGCGCCCTGAGAAGCAGTCCAAACGTAGGCTGACACGGCGGAGTGCTGACAGGATGGATTCTAATATTCAGCCAACACAGACGATACCGGTGTAGTCTAGATAGTTAAGGTCCTCCAAGGTTATGTTGACTTTGAGATCATGAAAAATATCCCATGAAAGCGATTACTGATGGAACCATTATGTAATGAGAATGGGCTTACGAGAAGATGATGATGGCAGCAACAGCCTTGAGACCGCGAGAACACAATCGTCCACAATGAAGATGATGTATAAGATCGACAAACGCAATTGAATCTTATGCCGACTAGTATCTACAAGGGAATGACGAGCTAAACTCAATAAATGCCATTTGAAGAGAACTAGATCACCACCGTGGAATGACATGACAAGGGTTAGTAGCTAGTGGGAAATATTGCAAGTATAAACGATTATTGAGGAAAGTCCAGTCGTCTTATGAACAATGAGTTGATAAGCAAGTTCTCTTTCATTGATGTTTACTCAGACTCTATTTTTATTCAAAAAACTAATTTGGTAAAGAGTTAATAATCCGAAGATATTGAATCGTGGACTGATGGTGTTCTTGAAGGCGTTTGGCAGAAAAAAAATGCATTCAGGCCCATTCTTACTACCTTCATTTTCCAATGCTCAATTCACGCTTTTATGAGGGCAATAAAAAACAAATGAGGCGACCAAACACGAACATGAGTGAATAGATCGACATCAGTACGTATAGAAAATTTTGACAACACAGTTTATTCACATTATTAAAAGATCTAAAGAGGAGTAATCGATAAAATTCAATAGATTTGTTAATGCTAAGTTTGATAAGCACCAGCGCTGTTAGACAATACTCGTAGTGCGTGAAAAGTAAAAGAAGAAGAAAAAAAAAAAGAACGAGAAATCTCGTAGCGAAAACGCGTAAGCCATAAATCAGATGACAGAGAAGCGTCAAAGATCAATGGAAACAAATTTCGCGAACTAGAAATGACTTCAGTTTTTATCAGCGCACAATGTCAATATAAATTTTGGAAATCTCGCTGATATCATAACTCTTTTCTAATTAGAGTACTTATTCGACAAACTCACGTAGATTGGAAAGACTAAAATTATAGAGCATGCTTCATGTATGCGTGTAGCTATGTATGTATGTATGTATGTATGTATGCATACATGTATGTTCGTGTGTATGTATGCATATATGTGTGTATGAATGTACGTATGTATGTATGTATGGATGCCCATGTGCAGTATGCATGTATGTATGTATGTATGCATGAATGTATGCATATACGTCTGTATGTATGCATATACGTCTGTATGCATGTAAGTGTGCGTATGTATGCATGCATGTACATGCGTATTATCTTTGTATGTATGCATATACGTCTATATGTAGGTATGTATGCATGTATATATATATATGTATGTAACGTATATAATGTATGTATGTATGTATACGAATGTATGTACGTATCGGTGTATGCGCGTATGTACGTATTTATGGATATATGTAAACATGTGCGCGTGTCTGCGTCTATGTTTGTGTGCGCGTGCGTGCGTGTGTATGTGAGTGCGTGTGTGTGTGTGTGTGCGTGTGTGCATGGACACATGCTCGAGTGCGTGCACATGTCAACACTGCGCGCGTGTCTGTATGTGCGTGTTGTGAGTGTGTGTGTGTTGTGAGTGTGTGTGTGTGTATGTGTATGTGTCTGTGTCTGTGTCTGCATGTGTGCAGTAAGCGTATATGCTGTTTGTGTCATGTAAGCTGAAGGAGATTTTTGTTATCATTAGGTTTTCCTGAAGACATATTAAGATAATACATAGAGTTCATGAAGTATATTTTTCAAACGACCACTCATCACAGTTTACTGTACGGATCCCCGTATTTGTTACGCTCGATCCGCTTTCCTAGCGTCCATCCTCCACGAAGCTCTTCGAGTGTTCACGTGTGGCTTCAACTGCTGTTCAAAGAACTCGCCATCCTTATGAACGTATGAATATAAAGGTAAATGCCCCTTAATATGAAGCTAAGGCAATTGTTGATTGATTGCAAGGGGATGTTAAATAAGAAAATCGAACCATCGTCTTGTTTATCACGTTGCTTCTGATGCGCTGCATCACTAACCACTGCGCCCTCCGCTCAGGAGCCATATAAAAAATAATTATAGTGAACAGTGAAGACGATGATCTTTGTTACGTTCGAATGAAAACATCTGCAAAATTTTATTTTGCAAGTGCACATGATTATCATGTGTGCAAGGAGTAAACGATCATCCTGAGGTCGAGACATCGGCAACGATAAAAGACCAAATACGTAGAGACAAGAGAATGAGATCGTTAGACTAGTCCCTACTAGACAAACAATAAACACTCCTGTAGTAAATCATTCCGTTGGAGCTGATAGAGAGAGAGCGCTGTATACCGTTGATCATAACAATCATTTATATTAAACGTTAGCCATCAATAACACAATGATATGATGAGAAGTTATGTGAAGTCGTTGTAAGGTGACAACAAGTAAGATAATGATCGTTGTCATAGGTGGACAAACAAAGCAATGAAGTGGAAGAATAGTTTTGTACCGTAGTGAATGGCTTCTTTCTTGTGCTTTGCTGATCATTTACTTTCACATGAATATCTTCTAAAGCACTTAATAATTGTCAAATTAGACAAGCTTTCCGTATCGTACTAATTTTCACAAGTTGCTCGTAAAAAGCAAAACATTAACGCAGACTTTTGGCCTAGTCAAAAATCGTGACGCAGATTTTTCTTCATCGACTGCCAAGAAAACCCAGCTGGATCGAAATCGATGAAGCCCGATTGTTAGAGTGAAATCTGCTTACATGCTGCCTACCACATACAATGTTGAGCGACCTACTCTTTACAGTGAATAGGTTAGGAATTAGGAGAAAGTGTTTGGTAGCGAAGATCTCATAACGATTTTTGTCAACGGAATAGTTCTTC
Source organism: Parelaphostrongylus tenuis (assembly GCA_019055375.1). Classification (NCBI taxonomy): domain Eukaryota; kingdom Metazoa; phylum Nematoda; class Chromadorea; order Rhabditida; family Metastrongylidae; genus Parelaphostrongylus; species Parelaphostrongylus tenuis. The sequence continues at coordinate 252,846 of JAHQIW010007477.1, read as the reverse complement.
TTGTAGACAAAAAGTGCTATGAGTAGCAGAAAAGCTAAATACACACGATGTTGCCGCCATCATTGAGGAACACTACTCCTGCCGTCTGCTAACAACACGTCACCGTGTTGATGTTACTCAAATGAGTCTATTTTTTTCATACTAATAAAAGCATTAACGTTTGACAAACGCAAAAAAAATTCCTCGTTTTGGAAAAAACAGCATGTTTTGTTGAGATATACTAGGATATTTGGGATAGTTGGATAGCGCAGTCTCGTAGAAATTTCTCATTCGTTCCATTCTCTTGCTGTCTTCGACCATGATAATGGTTTTGTTCAAGCATTGTGACGTTTACGAATATAACTTTAGAGCATGCAATCATTTTCAGTTGAGATTGATAAAAAACTGCTCATCTAAGCAACAAATTCGTCAACACATGTTGGAGGGTGGTCTTGAATCCTTTCTCACCCTACTTGATAACCTCATTCAACTGTAATCAACTATTTTGAAAAGATCACCGGCTCATAGGTGCTGTATCGAAATTCTCCAAAGGTTTCGAATAGACAAGATATTTCAAGGTTATAAAAGTGTCTAACTATTTGGATTGCACGTGAATTTGGCTCATTCAGGCTTTGAAGAAGCCGGATTGAAGTGTTCTTGAGAGAAGATGAAACTGCTGAAACGTCAGCCAACTGCAGTAATCATTGACACTGTATTCAATAAATCGTCTTTCAACAACCTTGTGCTCGTTAAGTATGAAATATACGCAATTCTTTAGATAGTGTAAGCTGATTCATTGGACTTATTTGCTTCGATCGGATATATTTCAGAAAACAGCTCACGGGCTTCCTAGACAGTGTGTAAAATCTCGATGTGTTCGTAGTTCAAGTGTACGTCTCATGTCTCTATAGCAGAACACTGTTTTAAAGGGACAACGGAGTCGAACAGTGGGAGCCAGGTCCGTCAGGTGGCTTCTTTCTGGGGTTCCAACGCGACCTATGCCTATTTCTGCAAAGTTGGCCCTTCAAATCAGTCCTACATGCAAAAGTGCTATTTACACGCATATCTTGACCTAGGCCATCAAAAACCTTTCATTTCAATTATTGTTACGTGAGAACTTGCTTATATTCTCGTGTAGTTACTTCACTTTTTAATTCCTGCCTCATTAGCTTCAAATTTCTTGAGTGTCATCTGTGCTTTGTTGGCGGATACTATTCCAAAAGATGACAATGTTTTCGGCTGAAGCACGCATTGATAGGAATTTCTCATCAATACATATTGTTAGCTTTCAATTCATGATAGATAGACCTTATGAGACAATGTCTTGCCGTCACATCGTTTTTCCAATTGCAACGCTGAAGAATCGCTAGAAGAGCAGTTTTTGCTTAGCAGTTGCTACCATGTCTGACTAGGCTGATCTGAAGCGAGTTCACGTCCTACTCTTCAAGCGTTGAGAGCCCGTGTCTTTTTATCAGTGAAGTGTGGAAAATGAATGCCTCGTGCCTTCGAATCCATGGAAGTCAACGATGTCGTCTGGCCCTGGAAGTGTGTCCTTGCACACGAGTCTCTGTTCCTCATAAGTCCCTGTTTTGATTCATACGGTTTTCTTTGTAGCATTCATCAGCAATGTTGCATTTTCCTATCGTTGTAAATAATCCTGTAACGATCACCTTGTGTAACTGCAACATATTATCGACCACATGAGGAGTTCTTTCTTTGATCTGACTCTTTTCTCTTCTCTACTTCTCGGGCAACTATTTATCAGTCACAGAGTTGCGATACGACTTATGTTCGCAAAAGCTGATGACCAGCTTGCGATTGATGCTCTAGTTACTCCTCTATCTGCCAATCATTCAAAGATGTCCTTCTAAAATTATCTCGTCATAGGCAACTGTCCTATCTTTGATGACAGGTTTTTTTTTAGAACGCGACTGAACTGAACGCCATAGTGATTACGTCTGGGTTAGATAACATTTTACGGATGCCATTCTGAGTCCTATCGTTAAGCTTTTCTCATGTTCATCCATTATTTTCTTCCCTCTTAGGACATTTCTGCGAAAGAAGCTAGCGCACTTAGATGCTCAATAAGAAGGTTTCTATTCTTATTCGCTCACCTTTATCAAATTTCAAATTTACTTGGTTTGCCGTCTCTAATTCGGTGTTGAAATCTCCAAAATGAAAGGGGGTTTTTGTTAGAAATCATATTTGCGATTAATCACAAGGTGTTTCTAGCTCGTATTTGTCAGTATTGGTAGCAAATGGGGAACTAATCTTGTGTTGATGTGAACGTGAAGAACGGTGACGACCAATCAAAGTGATAGAAGCTTCATTTGTCAAAATGATAGACAGCGCACGGGTGTTATGAAAAATTTTATGTGACCTATATTTATTGGTAGAGCACTTGTTATTTCCAAAAATACGAAGGCGCCGTTGATAACCTGACAATTTTGTCTGTTCTTCTGCTTGGTATCGTGTACGGTGATTACATCAAACTTGACATGTTTGCCTCATGAGTGCATAAAGATCGGCACTGAGGTATACCGCCGTAGCGCTATAACATTGAAAAGCGTTCTTCACAGTGTGGATCAGTTTGTGTTCTTTCGATCCGGCTCCAAAAATGTCTCTCTTATTCAACCTTAGATTTTACTTACTCTCACTGGCTATGTTGCCACAAGCGATCGCATCGTAAACACGATCGCCTGATGTGTGAGGTATGAGGGCTGATCTATTGGCGAAAAAGCAAATTGTATTCTCCTTAACGCTTCCACGATGAACCAACTTAAACTTTTTCAGGTTGACCATAAGGCAACTATAGATGACAGCCATCATGAAATAACGAATGATATCTACACCTTCTCCGGTCGAACTCACTTAAATTCGCTAGTACATCTACCTTGCCATGGGTACTTCTCTATTTATTCCAGAAATCTCCTTATGTTAATTTGAAAACCGACTTTTTCTTTGATCTCTGCATCATGAATCAATTACATATTCCTTGCTGACTAAGTCGATAGCGCGAGGTTAATGAAAATAAATTTGTCCGCCTAACTTCTCGACGCCTTCGTCTTCTTCAGAGTTGATGATTTGAGACAATTGCCGAAAATGAGTTGCACGTTCGATGTACTTTTAATTTTTGGACGACATAGCCGTATTTACGCGAATGTGTGCTGTGTGCTTGCCGCTCCAGAACCTCTCTTTCTTGGCTTTTATTAGTTTAAAAAAACCCCGCCCATCATAAATAAATATGAGCTGCCCAACTATTCAAATGAGCCTCTGCTTGGTTTCCCGCCTAGTATAAATCTTGTTCACTTTGCCCCGTTGTGTAGGTGATTCTACATCTGCATAAAATAAAGCGACAAAGCGATATATTCAAAGTAAACAAGTTTGACTCAGAGACAACCACAAGAAGTCGGGAGTAGGCAAACTCGCGCCAACTTGCAGTCGCTACGAGCTCAAGCTTCTAAGGACAACTATCTCCGTACGCTATAGCGCTGGCACTACTACTATTAGTAATGTCAGAGCCGAACTAGAACCGCGCAAATTGTGGTGCATTGGCGCCTCGGACTATGCGTCCAGTCGCACGTTTTCCACTGCGCCGCCACAGTATCAAGTACTACCATACGCACACACAGAGGAGACCGCGCTACCAAGTCCTCTTTCTAGTAGTCATTTCTAGATTTCATTCTAGTAGACATCTAAAAAAGTTTCTGAGAAAAAGGTTTTTGAGGTCATTCTCAAGTTCAGCGATCGTGGTTAGGAAGCGAACACTCGTTGTGCATTGGCATTTCCGATGCACAAGTCAAAACCTCGATTATCGCTGTCGAAACGCTGAATATTGAAGGAAAGTCGATTTTTCAATTCACAAAAGTACAATTGTTTGTAATGAGTTATATAGGCTGAGCTATTTTCCTCCTCGTTATTTTCGCAATCACCCCACAAAATCCAATAAAGGCGACTAAAGAATTTCTAAAAAAAAAGCACTGGCAGGTGAATTTTCATGTGCATTACGTGATATTTCCAGTCATGAACAGCAGCCGGTGTGTTGTGATCGAGAGAAATAAGTGCAGCTTGTTTTCAGTGATACTGTGGCAAACTCGACAGTTTGCTGTTTATTTGTTCGAGACTATTAATCAAAATGCGATGACATATCAAAGTTAATCTACTATTGAATCAAAATGTAATGGCATTTCGAACTTTACCCAACGATCAAACTGAGCGAACGAAAAGATCGCACTAGTAAATTACGCGTGTAATCAATTAATAAGGCTAAAGAGTCTCTGTAAGAATGTGGAGGAACATAATGAAGGATTAAACGAGAAATTTCTCGTAAGCCACCAGTCTTGTGTTGTACTGTATAAAATGTAAGCAGATGATGCGCTTTGAGCTATGAAAAATGGTCGGTAAATGACGCAACCCAAAGTTCATCGCATTTCCACCCACTCAAAAGCTTTAGGAGTCAAAAGGGCATCAAAACATTACGTCAGGCTTATCTTATGACAGTTACAATATTTATCTTATTCTACGCGGAGAACACTAATCGTTTCCTCTCATTTGTAAACATAGCTTCTTCTTCAAGCCCTTTTTTTCGAGTTTCCGGCATGCTTGCAACGAGAAGTATTGTCCTTCTAAAAGCTCTATGGTTTAGATATAATTACTAGCTCTCCTAATGTAGGTGTCTTTATATATCGTTTATAAGTTTAGCCATAAAATTCTAAACATTAGAAATTTCAGGAATATCTCTTTATGAACTTTTTGCTGATCGCTATCCTCTTATACAAAAAAATTTTGAGCACAGTGGCAAGTTTGCGTTGTTAGTTTGGAGCTTACAAAAATTGGCGTATTCATCAGTGCGGACTTTTCTTGGCGATTTTTTGAATAGGACGGTTTGTTGGCTCTGAAGAAGGTCAGGTTTCACCCTATATTATTTATCAGTGTTAGTTATTAGAGAATTTACTACAGTGCGTTAAGTAACTGAGCAAGCATTTTTACTGGGCTCAATGTCAATATGTGCTTAGCAATCTAAACTCATTGAAAATTGGTTGATGACAGCTTTGGACGCCTCAAGTCGCAGAAAGAGTGATAAACGAGCATAGTCTTCGACAGTGTAGTGGTTAGCACGTGCCACTATCAAGAACGGAATGTGAGTTCAACTCCCGTCTGAGGTGCAGACTTATGCATAGCACTAAGCTTTCTTGTATATAAGTTATAACATCATAACACTTCAGAGGCGGCAATATACAGAATTGTTACAATTTATAAAGCAGTTGCGTGCTCCGACAGTTTAGATAGACGACGTTAGTAAAATGCTGTAAAGTGCTGCGAAAAAGGTAAAACTTACCACCACGGAACGCATTTATCGATAATTTGTATCAAAGTGGTTTTTGTTTCGAAACTGCCATTGACAATACTGTATGTGCTCAATACTCCGACGTCACGTTCCATTGCTACTTTTCGTGTATTTTTTATTGAATTATTATTTTGATTTTTAACAAATTACGTAAAAGAAGCATGGATTTGACATTGGCGAAAACGAGGTTTATAGTTGAAAAACAGTGCCTTTTCTCACAAAGAGGCAGCTATGTGTTTACTTGTTTCGATGAGTCCAAATTATTCAGCTTCTGTTTTGAATTTTTCGTAACCAGTTATTGATATATATCATAGAGTAAATCGGGAAAGTCATCAGTTTTACAGTAAAAGTCACTGATAAAAGAAAACAGTAGCATGGTGTACTTAAAATTCGAAAGAAAATTTTCTTACATTGGAAAAAGTCAACCTAATCGGCGAAGAAAGTGCTCCCGACCACACTCCAAGTGCATCAATGTACTGTGTCGCATCCTCTAACGCAGTAAGTCTATGATCCTTTATTGGAACATATTGCTGTATATTTGTTAAATGACGGAAGAGAACAAGCCGGAATAAGAATGAACGATAAATTCACCTTAATTGTGAAAACAAGGAAACTTTCGGAAGAATTGCACGCAAGAGAAAGATACCGCGCGAGATTCGAAGAATTCCGACATTATATGAAGATCTCTGGTCTGATTAGTGAATGATGTAAAACAACATCACATGGATTTTATCACAAAATGGTCTCTATAAAATGAAAATAGAGAAATGATGTATATGAGTGAGTGGATTTAGCGAATGATATAGATGATTTGAGAAACTTAAACGAACTGAAAGATACAGGTGGAATGAAGGCTCTGAATTTTGAAGGCACCGCCTTCGTGCCACCTCCATCCAGTACGTGACTAACAGCACCCTTGAGCAATCGAACTTTCTCCTCTCTCGTCATTGGATAGGAAAAAAAAACGGCAAAGAAAACATATGTGCTCATTTCGCAAAAGAAAATAACGAGATAGGTTGAGCAGATGAGAAAAGAATGACTATACTCATCTCTGCACATAAAATCGCCGACAATGAGGCGCCATATCATTCAGTCAGCATGTGCACATTTCATCTAACAATAAATGTTATTATAGTTCATTGCTCTACCTCACGCATATCCATAACTCTCACGTTACACTCCAGCTATTCTTTCTAGCAACATTTCTTCACCGTTAGGCAAATTATCTTTTCTGGATAAGTTAGTTATTTGCCAGAGAATGCAGATTCAGACAGTTATACAAGCATCCGACTTTCTTGCTACAATAAAAAAAAAACTATTCAAACGTTCCTGTTTTGTTGGAACATGTACAACCAGTTAAAGTCTACAGAAACTACAGTCGCTCCGGTGCTCTGCTTTTGAGCACAAAAGTCTGTACTTGGAGTGATTATATTCGCCGGTAGTTTCATTTATGCACTGCTTCCAGAGGAATTTTCTTTGTTTTTCTCAGTAACAGATTCATTGCAAAAAAATCAAGTAGTGATTTGTCGAGAAGGCAACCTTCATGAATCGGTTGGAATTTTAAATTAACAACTGGGAGGTTCACGACTGATTACCAGAATCGTGGGAAAAAAAAACCTCTGTGGACAAAGAATACCACTGTGAAAAAGCAAGATATCAATAGAAGCCTCATTACATTCGAAGCGATATAAAAAGTTTTTACCACAACTATAAGTAATATTTTGGAATTTATCTGTAAACTGCCCATTCTAAAAATATATATATATATGCATATATATTCACATATACACATTCATATATATAGATAGTATGTGAATATGTATACATTTATATATATATGTATAGTATATATATATATATATATGTGATGCAATGCATATGTATGTACAACTTTGAAAAATTCTACACATGTATAAATATAAAAACATATATATATATATATGTGCAATATACATATTTATGTATATGTATGTACCTTTTCTGAAGTAGGATATATATATATATATGTGTATATACATATAGACTGTACACTAGATGGCTTGCAAAACAACTTTGAATACCCACTTACGGTTGCGGAGAAAAATTGATGTCTCTTAGAGGAGATTGAAGCCTCTATAGGTGCTATAGTACACAGAAGTCTTACTCGAAATTTTTGTGATCCCAATAGTAAAACAGATTTAGATGTGAAATCTCAACTGATTTGGTAAAAGCTGTTGTCCAAAATTTCTAACACTTGATCAATTGCAACAAACCTCGTTATGGCGAAGAAAAGATGAAGCGTGTGGAAGCACACCATTGAATATACTTTTCGTGGCTAAGACAGTCTGATGAAGTCTCTTCTATAACTATCATCACAAGAGATAAAAACTCTCTACAAGTGTTGAATAGCACTGTTCAAGAGAGGCGTTTGTAACCTTTTAAGAGGGTTTCACAGGCCGCGATCTTCGCGCTGCACACACTCTTTATTAGTTATGCTCTATTACCATCGAAATGCCCTCTTCCGCGTCAAGGTTTTTTCTTTCGTAAACAGTCAAATGCGTAATACCAGAGAGATATCCTTCTCGAACAACGCATTTATAAAACCTTCATATCTTAAGCAACCGCTTGATTATAAAATTTCCAAAATAAAATTTTTACGCACTCTAAAATAAAGCACTACAAGTTGGACTTATGAACGCCACGTCTTCGTCTGTGTTGAGAATGTGTTTTCATTTCGACCTGAATCATCAGAGAAGAGATTATTGATCATGTACTGCGAAGAAAAAGGTAAAAAGGAGAACTACAAATAAGATCTTGCTCGGGGGACAGAGAAGTTCACTACTCTTCCTTTTCAAGCAGATCCAAATTGTTAATAATAGTGTTTATTGAATACAATAGTAAAAGAACAATGGATTTGTTAATGTAACTAATTAGAACTGGTCAGCATACAGTTCCTTTACATATTTTCACTAATTCAATTCCCTTTCGGTAATTTGACGACAGAGAGAGCTCTGTGACGCAGTGGTTAGAAGAGTTTCGCGACGTACACGTGGTCGATCGTTCGATCTCGCGCCCAAGTTCATCAAGCTTTCAATCCCTGCGGATAGACAAATCGGTACTAGACTTCTATGGGAGAAGTATAGGAGCAGCGACTGGTGAAGTGTCAGTCATTGTGTAGGCCAAGTATGCATTAAATCACCTCAAATGACGCTTGATGAAGTCTATTGTATGATGCATCCCTTAGAAAGATCAACGGCGCTGGCTTTATCCTTTATTCTTCAATTTACGGCGCTGCTTCAGTCGTTAATTTGATTCTTATTTTATAATCTGTACCATTCTCTTCAAGTCTCCTTCTCCTTTAAGGTTTTCGTGCTTTTGCTTTGTTACTTCCTTATTTCTCTGCTTCGTCTTTCTTTATCTGTCTTCGCTGTCCTGTTAAAAAAAAATAGTTTGCTGCACTGCATCAATCAATAACTCTAGCTTTTACTTTACAATCCTCGACGTTCTCTTTGACTGTGCTATTTTTTCTAAAAGCCCTCGTGCGTTCGCTTTTTGCTGTTTTCTCAATCTCTTTGCATCTTCTTTCTTTATCTATCTTCGCTGTTCCGTTGAAATATCTTTCTCCAATTCTCACTCTCAAATGCGCTCCATATCCATCATAGTGATATACGGAGGTGAAGCCATTCTTCCGCTTTTTCCGCTACACTTCTTCCACTTTAGCTTCTCTTTTAGGACGCTGCAAACTGACTTCTGCTCCCGCTTCGTTTGTACTATTAACATCGGTTTTGACAGTCACACAAGGACATGCTCAGAAAGATCTTCACTTTCGTCTTCTCTGTACTGGTCGTTCATTTCGCTTTCCATTCAACATTTCGCACTCCCTGAATTCTTTTTTCTCAAGATTTCAGAACACTTCGATTAAGATTGAAGGATGAGTACGAACCAGCATTTGTCGCGATTCTGAGGCTTTGTTGTTGCAGGCGCAGGTGTAGAGAGTGTTACACTTATTATAGTACAATACAACACGCACAAGAACTATTCGAACCATCATGATAACACAGGAATTACCACGTTAAAAACGTTATTGAACAGAATAAGCTAAATAATATCTCAGAAGACGTATTCAGAAGTGAATGCCTGAAGAAATTTTTCCTATATCGTTTTCACACTCCCCAGATAAATCACTAGCGAAGTAGAAATACATTAATCACATATCAAAAAAGGTTAGATAAGGTGCTTACAACCTGTTACGAATTCGATGAAGGTTGTCGCTCTCTGAAGTATTTAACTGAGATCCAATAGAATTATCAGAATAGAATAAATTCAATGTAATGCAATAATAGATGAAAGATTCAAAAAACAAGGAAAAGTGAGATAAATATTGACACTAAAAAAGTCCACAAGGATAGAAGGCAAAATGAAACCAAAGGAAGCGTGCCAAAATTTACTCAGTTGTTGAATTGTTGAATTGTTTCATGATTACTATCGCGTTGTTGTTTTGAACAGTTTTTTCTATTCCGAAATGGGTTAGTGATAAAGGTTGTGATTTGTTGGAGACTGGGTGCTTTTTCAATTAGTAGCACGGAATTGTAAGCCGATCCCTTTCGCTGGACAAAAAATTCTCATAAGAGTGTTATGTTAAGGATCATTCGAAAGTTAGAATTATTGGCCTGGGCAGCACGTGTTTTGTTCTTAAACAGATCTATTTATAACGCTTTTGCGAAAGGATAACATTTGTGTTCACACGTGCAGATTTATCGCAGTACAGAACTACTCCTTTGGGCTACTGGTAATCATTCGACAGCGCAAAATTTGAAAATTGCGGCGCTGTGCTTATTCTCTGGGAGGACTGTTTTCCATTAGTGCAGCAGGGGAAGAAGATTGATTAAAATAAGCACATGCGTATTTTGGCCAGTTCACGGGCTGCGGGGTAAGGTGGGTAAGGATTGTCGTCGCCATCGACCAACTGTGTTCTAGACGGGCCACGTGTGAAGTGCAACCTTTGCTTTTCAATTAAGAACTGTTTCTCCGCTTCCAAAAAATTTCATATAAAACCTATAACTCTGGTACTAAAAGATTTTGTATACACGTTTCTCTATGTGCTCTGTGTGCTTCCACTAAAGTGGTAGTTGAACTGCGCGACCGAGTAAAATATAGTTTTATTTTGAATTTCACAGTGCTATGAGAAGTTTTTTTTTTACATAAAACGGTCAAGTACCGCAGTAGCCAGAAATTTCAAGCTTCCGAATAATTACTAACACTCTTATGAAAGGTTCTTGTCCAGCAAAAGGATTGGTTTACTATTTTGTGCTACCAAACGGAAAGGAGCCGGAGAATGTTTTATTCATAATTGACTACTGTCATAGCTTCATCGCTCGCCATCAAAGAAGAGCTCTACCGCAAAGTGATGTCTTGATGAACAGCTCATATGAAGCCAAAGTTCCACACTAAAAAGATTATGTCACCGATTTTCTGGGATTGGCAGGGCATGGTGCTTTGAGAACTGCTCGAAGACAAGTAGAGAATCAGTGCCGACGTCTACGGAGAACATCTCCAGATGTTGAGCGCAGAAGTTCGAGAGAAAAGCCCGAAACGACTCAGTGGTGCTTTTCACCCGGATAACGCTCTACCCTGAGCATTGAAAAGTCTACACGCCAAATTCTGGAGAAATTGATTTCGACCATGGTACCTCATCCACCGTATAGCCCTGACATTGCTCCATTGGATTAAAGTCTCTTCCTCGCCTGGAGGCGTCATATGCGGGATAACACAGTTCACACTCAGTCAGCTCATAAATGACTTCGCCAGCTTTTTGATCTCCAGCCCTAAATTTTCCAGAGAAAGGCATCCTATCTCTTATATATGGTTGCTCATCGTTGATCATGGTGTGACTATAGTGTTGATTAATTATTTGCCTCAGATAATTACAACTGAATTGGAAAGTGTGTATGGAAAAGTAATGATGAGGCAACCATTGCATAATCAGAAAATCTTTGAATGAATAGCTCGACAAGATCCACTAGCAGGACGGCATAAGCACCAAAAAATCAAGCAGAAAATATTATTTGACCAAATAACGGCAGCGCCTATTTTTCATCGGCGCGGATATTTCTTCAGCAGTAAGCGTTGATTTCCAGGTAGATGGGAATTTGTGTGCATGACAGGTCTGCAAAATTGTCCCCTTCGTTGTCTGAGCTTGAGTGATATATATGCTGTAATTTAGTGAGTGTGGTTTTCCTTGCAAAACACGTCGCTGTGAGAGCTTGAAATAGTTGCACCTATGTTGGTTTTATTCGGAATTTTTAATCTATCATATTCCATGCAATATCTACGTATTATCGAAAACTGAGATGACAAAAAATTTCGAAAACTAGTCGAGTTGCTGATCTATGAACACTCCCGAGAAAAGTATTTCGTAAGATTTTGAGTGCGCAGTAAGTCTTAGCTTAGATCTAATTCTAATTATGTGCCTAACGAAGATACGTAGGTTTGTGAGAATAAGCGTTATGAATTGTGAAGCCCACCGGAACAATGATTCGATACCATAGTCCGTAGCGCTCACTTCAGCAGCCTAGAAGGACACCATAGCCTCCACACCGAACGTTATGGATTAACTCACTGTCATATTAGAGGCACCACGATTCAGATATACAACTTAAAATACAAGAACTTTCGCATAAAAGCGATCCATGAGCTCTGGATTTGTTATAACGCCCTTACTGGCTAATGATAATGCGCGAATTTCAATTCACAAACAACGTACGCATTCAGTGAAATACAAATCAAGGGCAGCGAATAAATTTAAACCAATTTTGAGAGACTGTGTGAAGTTCAACTTAGCTCAGTTGTTTTATTTTCATAACAAAAACGACTTTTACAAAATAAAACTTCGTAAGCATATCAGCAGTGATTATGTTCAACATGAATTCTCTGTACGCTTTTACACGTTTCAGCCAAGATGAGAGTATTTTCAGATAGATCTCGATGCCAGCAATCAGATGGTACTATTGGATTCCGGATCCGATTGGAACAGACTGAGTAATGACGTAAAAAGGGGTGCTATACTATTTCACCACATGATGGTAAAAAGTCCAGGAATCCGATGCACTGATTTTGTACACCATTATAGATATCTTCCACTGTCTCCACGATGTGTATTACGCTACAGTATACGTACGACCTCCCGCTGTGGTGTAAAGAAAACGATTCATTAAGTTGGAATTGGTTTCGTAATATGTTCACCTTCATTCCGACTCATTACTGCTCCATTGATTGAACTTCGAAAAATCAAAAAACTTGTCAATCGATCTAATTGGATACCCACGTTGCTTCTACTTTTGGACGAATGGATATATTAGAAAAGGTGATGCACTTAATCTCTTCACCAGTAGTGATGAGTGAATAAAAATGACACAAATGAGATTTGAGTGCTCTTCAATGTCAGTTACTGTGTAAGAAAAACGGCAAATTTAGGCCAACGCTGTGGAATTTCGTCAGCGCAGTTGGTAATATCCCACATATTTGAGCGCGTGTGACGCCGTCATTAAAGTGTTCTGCTACACACACGATAGATCAATTGATAGTCGATGGTCCGATCCCGTGTTTAAGGCTTACTAAACCCTTCGTTCCTCCGGGGTCGGTGACTTGATAACAGTATTGTCTGGGCGCATAACAACGCTGGCTTGGTATATGGGTGGGCTACCGTGAGTCATTGTAAGGGTTAGATATGCATTCGATCACTTCAAACGGGGATAAAAATTGAAAGCGAACAGATAGTACATCTCTCAGGGATTGATCAGCGCCGACAGCTTTATCCTTTATCCTTCTGACGTTCGAAAATATCGTTTTGTTATGCACTATTTTCTCGAAATATATATGATTATATACACATATCAACATATATATATATATATATATATGTATGTATACATATATATATACATAATATACAGGGTGAGCAAAAGTACTGACAATTTTTTGCAAATATTTCAGCATTAAAAAAAGACTGCTTAAGCAAATGAAATCTTTCAAATACAAGAGCACTTACGCTTACTAGATCAACAGTTCTATTGATAAGCAAAAAAGTTTATGACAAACTCTCAAAATTCCTTCCTTTGGGCCCTATACATTTGCGAAGTCGTTCGCAAGTTTCCAGTGATGCTTGAACACGTCTCCACAGCAGTTTTGTCCCAAGCACATGCCCACGCCAATTTAGACGCGCTCACGGTACTGTAGTGAGTAGCCGATGCTTGTTCTCCAGCACCGACCACGGAGTAATCCACTGCGTTGAGATCCGGCGACTTTGACGGCCAAATGTCCTTCCTCCAAACGGACCAGGAAACAGCTCCTAACAAGTGACAATCGTTCAGCTGGTTGAATGCGCTAGGGCTCAGTTTTGTGGAAGTGTAAATCCATCGGCATCATAGTGTTGAGTACTCTAAGGCACCAGTACGCTCCGTAAAACTTGCTGATGGCAGATGGCTAAATTAATTTTTATGCTTTCGTTGATAAAGACCAACGGCTTTTTTCTGGTATGGCTAATGTGAGCCCAAACCATCTCAGGAGCCGAAATATGACTGCGGTTTATGGCTTTTGTTGATGAAGACTTCTGCTGACCCTTTTTGAAGATTTGGCGTCGATTCTTGCATTTGTGGAATGGTCCAACTGTGGATTGATTCTCATTGATAAAAAGCGCTTATGGGAAACGAGCACCAGTTATCGCAAAAATAGTTCGGCGAACATTTGTAAGTTGCTTTTCTTTCACGTTCTTGTACAGAAAGTGAACACAAAAGGTCCTTGTAGCCACGCAGCTTCAGCTTATTTTTGGCAATTTCGGGCTTTCCACTCGTTGATCCCGAGCTTCCCGACCCATTTTGCTCATCGAACGCTTCGGATTTCTTCGAACTTGGCCGTTGGATCTTGTGAATGTTTTCCGGAGTAAACGAGGTGGTTGAATGACCATTCGAAGGATGGTCCTCAACTTCACCAGTCTCTTTGAAACGTTTCACGACTTTGTAGGCGCTTGTAGGTTTGAAATGACTCGATTCTGACTATGTCGGTCGTTCCCATTCCCGTCTTGTTCAACTCTACAACGGTATGTTGATCTTTGATACATAATTTGAGCACAACCGAAAGTAAACAAATAAATAAAACAGGTTCTAATCAAAACTGGAAAAATTCAACAAATTAATCAGCATTATTGAAAAATATTATATAAATGCTAAACATGGAAAAATACAAAATTATCACAACTTTCAAGCATTCAATATAAATAAATAAATAAGCAAGTAAACAATTATATATATATGTCATGATACCGTATGATTCAAAAATAGAATACATTTAGACGATATCAGTATTCCGAGTACGTCAGAGTTGCTGCTGAATTACAACGAAGCGATTCTGATTCTGTTTGAGTATTAGCATACTCGTGGACCTACTGAATATTTGAGGAGGCTTGGTAGTAGTAAAGTCAAAACACTTTAGAGAAATCAGGGAATGGTAAAATTATTGTTGAATATTATTTAGTCTCGCGCTATCTACATGCATACCATTCCCTGAGTATTACTTGATTATAAGTTTGGAAGTGTTTTTTTTTTTCATAAGTTCACCAGCTGTACATGTCAACGGTGCTTTGGTGACATTATCCCGATCACTTGTTAAACGAAATTCATGCTGTTCAATGGCTCTGCTATGCAAATTAGGCTCAAATGAAGAGTGGTAAAAAAGGGCGATTTATGAACTGCGGATGATCGGAACATCATCACTAAAGCAGAGTAAATTTTACATCTTTGTGGTAAAAAAATCTGTCAAGTCTCGTGACTGTCATTCTTAAGATCACAATTCGATAGGAAGAGAAATATGACTTTGTGTAATATTAAAATAAAGCAACTATTTTGGTAGACTGTGCTTTGAGATATATACATGCGGATTATAAAACGATTAGCAATGTTTTGTTCAAGGATTCAACCTTTCCATGTATATTTTCTTAGGCCAAAACTTCGCTCTAATAGACTAACTGAAGCAAAATAACTGAACGTGATTCTCAAAAAAGAAGAAAGAACGCGATAGAAAAGTATCATCACAAGATGATCGGAGCTATGAACTGCAGAGGAGTGGATTCAATATATTAAAGGATCCCGTTTATGACGATGATTAATTTCATAGAGCGTCGGTTGACAGACGGAGTCGTCGTGTTCCACTTTCTAGATTTTGCCGACACGTTGAACGTACGTGTGGATAGTGTAGCGAATCGTCATAAGTTTCTTATAAAGAGAGATAAGGATGTGTCCCTGTATTCCTTTATCAAAGGAATAAAAAAAAAACCATAGCATCCCTTGAGGATCATAGTGTCCACTGGATGCGGACAAAACGGTCATGCGGGTACTTTAAAAATGACATAGAATTTCTTGAAACAGGAAGCATTTTACTGCTGTAGACGACAATCTCCATTATATAACGAATTCAGACTACTCAAATTCTCCACTAACTTCCCTTTGCTAGAACTGCACTATGAATATTCACTCCATAGTTAATCAAAAGCAGATCAAGCAGAATAGCAGTGAGAGCATAGACGGTGTTGTGTGCACACAGAAAATTGCAAAAATACTCTTTCGAGCAGATTAATAATTTTTTTTGTTCAGCAATTCCGAGGTGTTAAATATAGTATCTATTGAATGCTAGTGATCCAATACAATACAGTGAAGTGATGCAGCATAAATGCTGTATTATACTTTATGCTGCATCACTTCATTGTATTGTATCGGTAGTAATCAAAGGATACTATATTTGATACCTCGAAACTGCTAAACAGAAAAATCTGTTGATCTATTCTTCAATGTCAAGGTTAGTTGATAGTCGATCTTGGGAAGTACTCTTTCGAATATTATAAATGGTTTCAAATCACGACTTTTATCACCTGTCATTCATCGCCCCTTGGTAGTCGAATGACTGGAGTGAGCATCAGTAGATCTTATCACTTTACCTGATATGAGCAAGCCTAATTCATAGCTCCTCCTTAATGCAAAACTTCGTTGAGAAACATATCCTTCTTCAATGCTTTTTTTTGTAAAGGAAATCGATTATTGGGATGTGATGTTCCTGTGCTATGTGTGACATCTCGAAGAATCCAATCGGTAACGGCCTTAATCCATAGGTTGTTCTTAAAACGCTTTACGCGACCGGCTCCTTTGTTGTCGATAGAGTAGAACATCATACTTGATTTCTAATCGTCAATATGTGTCAGAAATTTGGTTCTATTTCTCTTATTCGTTGACGTCGCTCAGAGGTTCGATTTCTCTTATCCACGACATCCGCGATGCTCCAAGCATCGACTTTTCGACTGCTTGTTCAGTTACGCTAAATGATATTTCACCTTGCTTACGTAGCAAACAGTTTCCAATATAAACTAATAACACACTTTAAGCGTTTCGTGAGGTCTGTTATGGCGGTTGTGCAGTGCAAGACGAATGTTCCGGCATGACAACCTCGTCAGTTTCACGATGCTTTCGGTACAGTCAGCACCTCGCGGAGATATCCCCTATATAGAGAGACCGACTCCTGAATATTTAATCGTGTCTTGGAAAATAAAATCATTTATCGGGCAGATAGTTATCAGGATATACTGTTTTGAGCGAGGTCCCAAAAAACCGTCGAAAAGAAAGGTATAATAATATACGTTTCACCAGCCACGAGCAATCGATTGCTTAAGAGTGCCCGTCAAGATTTTTTCACCTAGCGGAAAGTGTAAATATTATAGAATTAGTTCCTCTATATAAGAGATATCTCGCTTTAGGAATGACTAAGTAAAAGCCCCTTGCAGTCGATTAGTTTTAATGCCGAAACATGCGTCTCACACTGTAGAAGTGCCACAACAAACCTCATGGAAGGGTCACAATATGTTATCAGACGTTGGTTGAGTGAGGCTTCAAAAAATAGTAGAAAAAAAGGTATGACAATATACGTCTTTTGGTATATTTCTTAAGAAAGAGAAAAATCGTTAAGCTAAAAGGGAGACACGGACTCTACTGCTCTTTGTTCTCTCCACCACTTACAACGCTCGTCAAGTCTGGCTTTCTTCTGGTTAACACGAGAGCTAAGTCGTTCTTAATTTTGACTGCCTAACCTAGATTGACGTAAATGGAGTGTTTTGAGATATTAAGCGTAGCTAAGATATTCAAACCAAATCCGCCACTCATAAACATTGTTTTTACGAGATTTAGTAGGAGAACCTTTTACCACAGGCGTTGTGGAAATCAGTAAACATTCGTTCCGTTCTAGCTGCTGCTTGGTGTTGTAAAAGTGGTGCCATGAGCAAGGCGAAAATGGTGGATTAATCCACCATCAAAATTCACTCCCATGTTGTCTCTTCCTTTTGCTCGCATGACATTCTGGCGAGTGGCAGTTGAAATTTTGAGTGACATGGCATTGCTTGACTGAATTACGCTGATATTAACTACTATAAAATGAATATTTTCCACTGTGTTTTTATGTAGCCTACGAAGAATTCTAAGTACTGAATGGGGTTGCTGGCGATGTAAAGAGCTTTTATGGCTTTTGTTTTAACCCTTTGGGCATCGCTGTTGATAGCAGGCTGCGTCACACTGTTCGCTAGCGCGGCATTAAACGCGATCGACCTTGCAGATGGAGCACGTAATGTTCACATATTGTAGTTTCGTAAAGATTCAGACTTTTTCGTCACTTAAAAACTTTCTTCATCAGTAAAAGACGTGATTTGAATGAAGAGACTGCAATAAAGCTATTTTGAGTGGAAACATGCCAAAATATCTACATAGCAAGGATTAGTTCGTCAAAAGTGATATTGCCTAATGAAACACTATGTCACTTTGTGAATTTTGGAGTGTTTTTTATTATGAGTGGACTTCAGGAGTTGAGAACTATATGAAGTTATGAAGGAGGCTTTGTTTTATTGCCTTATGGCCACGAACTTCATATACTTATCGCTGCTTCTTTAACGAAAGAGTGTTCAAATAGATAAACGCAAAGTATATTAATACTTGCCCAGGCCACATGCTAAAGATCCTTCTAAAAGATTTTCTTCTAAAAGTCTTTTAATCTATAAAAATTGTTTTCGAAATACATTCACACGACATCGTCAGAAGAGATATGGAGAAAGAGCTCGAAACGCGATGTTTTCCCAATTATGTAGCCTTCACCTTGAAAGTAAAGTACTCTAGGACAACTGCAGCTTTTTTCTCTAAAAAATTCTTATAGTAGTGCCAACAATAATAACCTATTTCTTTATGGGGCGACATTTGCTTGGGATCAAAATTTTTCTTCAAAGTGACAGAAGTTTATTGTGAAAGTGAAACATTCCACTCAAGAAGCAAGACGCTTTCCTCTCTTCGTTTCTAGAGTGGACTATGGATTTTTTTAGAAAGAAGCTAAGCCCTAAATTCTCTTTTTCTCAAGCTTTCGAATGATTACTAATAGCGTAGTAAAAAAGCTCTTCCCCGGAAAAAACCCAAGAAAACACATGTACATTCCATTGGATGCGTCTACATTCACATAATTCATGGCAAAAAATTGAGATTCTTAAGGCTCGTGGGAGATATTTAACTAGGACTGCGTTTGTAAAAATTCCTTAACTAACATTCTATCTGTTCGTGGAAATGAAGTTGCTTTATAATCAAAATTTGGCACTTTCCGCTAAAAAAAGGATTTTTCCGCTGAACAAGAACTCTTCGTAAGAGTGTTAGCAATCATGCACAAGTTTTAAACTATTGGATACTGCGTTGTGCTACCGTTTTTCAAAGTATTTTTTTTGTACAACACTTCAGCAATTGGAAAACTTATGTGTTCCATACGCTCATATTTCTCGCAGGACAGAACTTCTTCTTCAAACTATTAGTAATCATTCGATAGCGTAACACTTGACGACTCTAGCGCTATGCTTATTTTCTGGAAGAATCTTTTCTATGCAGCATAAGAGGGAAAAATGCGATTCACTCACATGGATGAGCATGTGTTTTTTGGCTCTTCTACGGGCTGGGGGGCGAGGCCGCTCACGCTTTCAACACGGAAGTGCGATTTTCGTCATCCAAATAGAGACTTTTTTCGAAGTTGTACAATTCCTTGTCAGAGTACAAGACACATCTTCAAATCTGACACCCGCTATATAATGCGGCTCTACACCCCAGAAAACACCGGCCACCACGAGTCAGCATATCTCTGGAACGGCTTACTTATTTTCTTTTTTTTTCTTTTCTTTTCTTTTCTTTTCTTTTCTTTTCTTTTCTTTCCTTTAAAATGTTTCTTCGGTTGAGAAAATTAAGGGTTCGGCTCTTATAATCCATCGGTAAACAAATCACATTGTATCATTTTGATCATAGAGGACCCTTTTGCTTCTATGTCAAGCTTAGATTCGGATATTTGAAACAACATGGAAGGTGAATATTACAGAAAAAGTTAAGCCGCGTCACAATCAGATCGTTCAACAAACGCATCGACCAGCAACGAGTGCATGATGGCGGTTCCGCATCTAAAGCTGCTTACAGATCTCCATCGCTCAATTTTAATGGTCGACCGAAACGGGGTTGGTCATCGAGATCTAAGATTACCACTCCCTTGAATTATTTGTAACACTTTGTAAGAGTCACATGGCTTACAGTTCTTTCACCATTGGCACCACAAAGCTCTTTCGCGGCTTCTCTTGTTAAAGTTATCGCTTCCAACGATAGCATATGGAAATCTAAGATCAATTTTGTCCATCGTCATCATTTGATGTTCGAAGAGTAAATTGATATTGGATGCGCCATAACTAGCGCTATTTGAAACATGGTTTCTCATGGAAATATTCCTGAGACATTCCAATGAGTTTACAATAACTGATATTGTGCGAAGCAAACATAAAATTTGAATTTGTAAGTGCTAAGGAATTTTTTTGTCAACTTAGTGCATTGTTCATGCAATGCTCAACTATTAGAAAGAACAGTAGAAGTATTTCCTAAGGTTTTTCTGCAAAGATGTGGGAAAATGTCTAAATTTTTCGTTTCTTTATAATGCGAGGCTCTATAAGTTTTATCCGATTCCATTAAATACGTAAATCCTATCGCTCGTTCAATTTGGCTTTTTATCTCTCATCCGTCATTCACAAAGGTCATCTGATGGGATGATAGTTTTGAGAGGTTTGCCTTCGTCATAAATATCGTTGAGTGTCGGTCAAAGAGATTCTTCAGAGAAGTGAGGTTGCACCACTAAGACTTAAGTATGTCTTTGCCACAGCGAGTTCTCCCCTGGGCGAAACAGTATCAGCTTTTCCATACAAATTTGGCGCCAATTTCCTAAACTCACACGAATGGGGAGTACGTTGACTTCGAGCGGGCTCTACTTGGCGATCATGTTTTGTGTGATTTCTCAAGCATTCGGATTCCATTGTAGAGGTTGTCTTTTAGTTCTCGGATAGTATTCACTATTCCTGCATATATATCACCACTGCCAATGGCTTCTCTCTGATGATTGGATATTACATTAGCTTCCTTTTTAAAAAGCACGCTATAACATTCAAATACCTGATATCGTCTTCACTGTTGTCGTCATTGAATCGTCCCCCGTACTATTCCCATATGCTCTGATTAGAAAAACAGAAGTTCCGCGTAGTGAACAGTGAGAAGAAATTGTATGCTTTCAGCACTTTTGTGGCTATCCAGTTAGTGGTTTTCATGGTTATCGACACATAAGACAAAAAGTCTGCCCGACTGACAAGGCTGTTCAAGGCCGAAACACGTGCATCGGACTGTATAAGAGAACATTAACAGACTACATGACATGTTGGCTCGAATAATAATTACAAGATATATCAAAATTTGAGTGTGGCCTTAAATAAACACTCAAAACAAAGGATATTCTCGAATGAAAATTAGTAGCTCCTGACGATGCGCCTAACATTTTAGCGTTGTAGACCCCATCTAAGATAGAACGAACAGGAATCAGTTTTTTTTAGGAAACCAGGAACCAGCATCCACATAATATTGACCATCAAATTTTCGAAATGAGATGTTTATCAATGAATAAGAATCTATCTCAACATGGAACAAAAATCTATTGTGAACAGATACGTCTCAAACTGAAAACTTTCATTCCTTTCCAGCGCCGAATAACGTCTTCGATGTAGAAATGAATACAGTAAGTAAACGGGAACATACCGCAACACTAATCTGCAACTGTTCGTTCTCGTTAGCGAGCTATGTGGTGGAGCACGAGCTCAGGCGAGATGATTTTACAACTCTTGGGACGCGTCTTCACCCTTTCCCATTTTGAAGCTGTAAATTTTATTTGCTAGGCATCGTTTCTCACCAAAATTTCGTAAAGTTTTTAGAATAATCGGAGATATTTAAGAAGTAATTCTTAGACTACAAGCCAACAATTGGAAATATGGAGTTGTTCTGAGCAGCAGATGTATTTGATTAGGTTTACATTTGTTGATCCAATCCCAAGAGACAGTCTAATTATTATCCATCTCACGAGGTCTCTTCTCTGGAGAACTTTATGCAGAAGATCGAAAATATGCCTGCAAACGTTCTAGAAAGAGCCTGCAGATATTCTAGGTAAATATCCGACTTTTTTGTTGATGCTTTAATCTAAAGCAAAAGATCACAGTTTTTCAAGAGAATCAATTAATAATGAAAAAGGGTTCAGAGAGGAAATTCAGAAAATGTCAGGACTCTCTAGTGCGAATATCTCAGGTTTATAAGAAGACTGAACTCGATTAACATTCGACGTCATTCATTAAGAAGACAACAAAAAGATTTCTTTTCACAATTTGATTGATTGCCGAATAAGAAGTCTACCTACGGTAGACAGCAGTCACGACAATGATATCGAAAAATCGTTGAGATCAACACATTCCAGGACGTCCCACGATTGACTTTCCAATAACTTCTGCAATCATGAAATACATTTTTCTTTGAATATCAAGAATTAAGCTGTTCAAATGCTTTATTGTGCAACACCGGCCGACGTTCTTGTGGTTTCGCCATCTTCACAGCCTGGTTCATCAAAGTGATAAGGAATTGATCCAGTTAGACACGCTCATAACCAGAGAAAAAAGAACTTGATAGGCAGATTTCCGACCGCACAGTGATTATCTATTTCTGAATGAACTATTTTGGTTTTATGCGTCCTCTAGTTGCTACTGAGAACCATGCCTGCACTCTTGCATAAATGTGCTTGGCTAACTTTGTTTTCCTACTTTCACTGAACCTCGATATAAAGGCTAATATTGCCTCTTTTGAATGTGAGATAATACGAGCTTTTCATACATCCTTGATACGGCTAACTTTTCACCAAGTTCGTCCTCATCAGAGACTCGCGCCGAGTTGCCACAGCATTTATCCATTTTCCAAGCTGATCGTCGTCGCTCAGCATCAGGTGAAAGTGAAGTCAGCCTGAAGAAACAGATTCGAAATTTGGGCCAATATGAAAATCCGCTGCCAGCTCTGACGAACAAAAAAATGGAATCACAAGATCTTCTACTATAATGTGGAATGAAAAAGAAAAGCTCTACGTTGATTCTGCTACACCACAGTCTCACCAGATCCACGACCTGATAATGGCACTATGAAATTTGTTAAAGCTGAAGGCCACAATCTACATATGTTTCTCATTTCGTGCTGCATTCAAGAGAAACAGTCAAGAAACGGTAGGCGTCGCGCATATTCACTCTATTAGAGATTGGTGACCGGAGGAGCCTTTGTAATTACGTTTGACACTCAAAATTAGTGACTTCAGAAGCTCACCAAGATGATTATATTTCTCATCAACAACAGTAGATTAGACACAACTAGTTGAGAAAGCAGCAGTTCAAGAGGATTTTGCATTATGAACCACATCCGAGCCTCATCCATAGGCTCATTAAACTTTGTTGGGAATGCCAGTATATACCTATTCTGCCATTTGCTGGCAAGGGAATAGGCGTTTGACAGAGCCGAAATGAAATAGTCTTTGCAGTGCTTGTTAAGTGAAAATTCGGACCGCCACATGAACACTTCATCAATCTGCTGTCAGAAAAGACTACGAAAGCGCACCTTCTTCCTCACCCCTTGTCATAGACATGAAAAAGATTTCGATGAGGCAACACTGTATCGCTTGAGAAGTAGTGATCGGTATCGAGTATAAATGTGTTTCGAATGGGTTGAGTAAGGCATCGTAATAATGGAAAATTCCTCTTGAATCATCGCTTAGAGGATCATTTTGGCAAGTACCACTGGAACATTAACGATACGCAGTGAACACAAAAAGCAGGAAGAAAGAGAGCCGCTCATAAATCGAAAGAAGACAAACGACATGAGGGAACTTCGGTGCGAAGGTGGTAACAAATATAGCAATCGGCTATTTTGAGATCTCGCTCATAGACAATGTAATCTGACAATGTATTATGAGCCTATCATGAGCCCTGTTATGGGCACTCATACAGTGGAAGGCACCACGGTGGGTCATTCACCTCACGTCGAGTATAAGAAGTTTCTCGTTGATTCCTCTATGCAGTGATGGATCCCTGAACAACTGATGTGGCTGGAAGGCCGAAACACGTCTCTTACACTGCATAAGTGCCATAACAGACCTTATGAAAGGCTCAGAATATATTGTCATGCCTTGAGTCATTGAGATCACTTTGCATTTGATATTTAACATGGAGTCAGCAGGAAGGTGGAATTAGACATAAGAAGTAAAGCAGCAGAAGCTGCATCGGGGCTATTTAACAGAGACTACAAAATCAGCGCTTGCTTTCAATTTAACGCTCCTCACATCACTCTGTTATGCAGAAGAGACGTTGACTGGCAATTTACCTAAGATAAAAAATATGCGAACCACTCACAATATATTTAAACGATATTCTCCAAAACTGAACCGGCACACATAATACCTAGCTAGGATGTGGGGCAAATCTTCTAATTCTACTTCTTCTTCAATACAGTGGAAAAAAAACGTTGGCAAAGAACAGTAAGCCTCTCGCATGGTAAAAAGGATGACAACAAGTGCGCGTAAATAGCTGTAGAATGGATTCCACGAGTATGCATGTGTCCCTTAGGATGATCACCTAGAAGGCGAGTGGAACGTGTCGTGTTCGTGACTGAGCTCAATCACCTGTACTCGAAGCTGTCGATGCTCAACAGATATGAGACTCACTCTGATGTAACCGAAAAACCATCAAAGACGACGATTACGAGTCAAAGAAATAAATGGAAAATGTACTTAGGATCACGTAAGGGAGTTCGTTAAAGTGCCTAAGTAATGGTTCAATCCCCAAAAGACGATGTGTACCAGCTAGGGTACACGACTATTGGGAGACTTTTTCGCCGTGTAGACTTTTCTCTTAGACACTTAATAATTATTCGAAAGCTTCAATTTATGCGATATCAACAATCTGTTTGGTATTTGAAAAAGCCCTTTTATTACGTTGCAGCAGCGAATATTAAATTATGTTTCACACTTGATTTGCTTTCTTTGCTCGGGTGGAACTTACATATGACTCTTCGTTAAACTCTTCTTGGTAATTCGATAGCCCGAATCTTGGAAATTTCGAGCTGCAATTGGTTTTTTTTAAATGTCATTCTGGAACGCTGTAAGAGCAAATAGAAGCTTGCATTTCACGCCTAAAATGCTACTCTGCCGTTTGGAAGTCATAGCTGACTTGTTGGTGAGTATAGGTGAATTTAATTTGTCAGAGGCATCTTAAGGCTACCTAAAGGATGGAATATAACAAGCAAAACTTATGTAATGGCTTTTTTCCCGTATAAAAGAAACTGCTTGTGCTGAAAATCTTTAATTTTCAGCGCTGATACCACATCCTTGTGAGAAAAAACAAACTTTCAATCGTTGTTGCGCATTTGCATCGCCTGTCCTGCGAGAACGTAGCTTGAAAGCACCACTTCTACAACTAAACACCTTTGATGGAGGTCTGTTTGGAGGTTATTGACGTATGTAGATGGCGTGAGTGTAGGATCTGCGCGCGTTCATCATTGTCGAAGGTACTCTCTCGTTATCTTCTCCTCATTTTAGTCCATGGAAAAGAAGCGCTCCTGGATTTTTTAGCTTTCAAAAATCATTCGATGGCTCAAATCTCGAGAATCTCATTGCTGCACTTTGTGTTTGAATTTGCTTTTTTAGTGTGCTGTGGCAGCAAAAATAAAATTATCTTTCGTCCTTGAGCATTTTTTGCGAGAGGAAGCTTTTTTCTTAGATTTCCAATTACTACTCGTTAGCCTAAACTAGGACAATTTCAACAGTATACTCAATTTAAAAAAACCTTTTAATTGCGCTGCTACAGCCGAAAGAATATCGGATTTCTCCACTTTGGATCACTTTGAATGTCCGATCCTGAGTTGATCTTTTGGGAAAAGCGCGGTTCTTTTTTTTCCAAAATTTCCAAAGCCATTTGAGAGCTGAAATCACGGAAATTTTAAAAATGTATTTCCTCTCTGGAATGGCTTCTTTAGTGCGCTCTTTGAATGAAAATGACATTACCTTTTACAATCGAGCATTTGTCGCAGAACAAAGGTTTTCCGGTAGACTTATAGTAATCATTCGATAGTTTCAACATCGACTAATTCAATGGTAACTGTTTTTTAAAAGGAACTGCTTATTGAACTGTAGCAGCCAAGAGAAGACTGCGTTTTGTAAATAATCCAAATGTGGCAAAAAGCGCAATGACTTGAAGCCAATTTTGCGAATCCCATCCACACGTCGGAGCAAAGAGTGCGCTCCGAGTGCGAAACCCAATTGTCTTTTGGCTGCAACAGCGCACCAAGAAGTTGTTCTTTTTTATGAAACAAGTTACCATTGAAATCTTTGCGATTTAAGCTATCAAATGTTCATTGAAAGTCTATGAAAAAAGATCTGCGAGGTGAGAAATGCTCGAGTGTGAAATATCAGTCAAGCCAAAACACGATTGCTCCTCCAAGCTCAGAATTCTTCCGCTATTTCTAAGTTCTCGACTTTTTCTTTCATACATCTGCTCCAAATAATTGGAAATAAACGAATGACTGCTACAGCCTTAGTTGTAGTGAGAGCAATCGATGAACTAGCATCGCATACAGCATACATCATTATTTTTGATATATCACTCATTGCTTTACAACATTTATTCAGTGTAATAACTCTTTCGTCTTGTATAAAACTAGCGAAGGTCGAAACTAAAAATTATTACTGTGATGTCTTCTGTGTAATTTAATACATTCAACTGATTGCCAAATTCATCATGATCGTGAAAATAAACAGCGTTTTCCTCTTTACAAAACACACAAATCTAAACGAAACTCGTACAAACGAGTAGAGGAAATCGTGTTGTACCAAAGTATACAAAAGTAACAAAAATTTGTCTAAAATGGAAAAAATTCTAATCCAACAACGAAAGTGTACAATTCACTCACCGAGTAGCGATTTTTATAACCGCCCCTTAACGGTCAAACAAGAAGCAATAAAATCCATAAATCGTTCCTAGCAAGGTTCGGATAGTATCACGACAAAATTTTTGGTTTCCTGTAGCCTACAAAACACATTTTATCACTATTACTTCGTCGAATGGCTGCATGAAACATTAAAGAAACCGGTCATCCTAAAACTTGTCTACGACAAGATTATGTTCACCAATGTAGGTCTGATGCAATTAGGTATTGAGATCGAACTGGTACTTCAAGTTTTCATTTCTAAACATTAGCCCACCTCTTCACACTTTGGGCTAACATTCGAGCGCTCAACCTATCTTTCCCACAGTAATGTACGTCAAGTGCTGGCCAAGCACTTTGAAATCCGCATTTCTAGAAAACACCGTATTGCGCTAAAAGTTAGCCCAAACTAAGTAAATCTGAACTCCAAAGTTTTCCTCCGACATGAAGTTACCGAAGATGAGATAGACCGGACACGAAAATCCCTTCAACGACAGCCGATGGAAGAGAGCCGTTAGCGACAGATATAGCAGGGATGCCAAAACGCGCCACGCGAAAAACCATTGACCCGATGGTCCGATTTTTTTAGGAAAAGCTTAAAAGATATAATACTCAACGAATTTGCAAAGCAAAGAGGACAATTTTTGCACGCAACAGACATAGGAAGTTCTAGTGGTGTTCCCTTGAATCACTCAACGAACCGAGACGACAGTTGGTACGAAAATTACTTAGAAATGCAACAATGAAGACAATATCGGCTATTATCAAACAAAAATATAGCACAGTACATTGCAGAGAAATACAAAACAGAATACAATAATAAGACAAGAACGGAGTACAGTATGCACTTTTCTGCCAGTGACCAGGCCAACGCAAGAATGATGTCAGCGGCCAAGTCAAAACAGCGTTTGCTCATCACTCTCGTCTAGTGTTACGACATTCATAGTGGTACTATTCTCATTATGTTCTTATGGTTCCACTCTTTTGTAAAACTCGAATCCCTGTATACACATAATTGTGTTCTTGATTTAGTCGACAGTAGCTCTTATGAATACCTCTTAATACTCTTATAAGCCACAAATCATAAAAAATTGCCTTTGTTTCAGAATGCGTTTATCAGTTTATGTAAGAATTACCATAATCGAGACAATTTTAAGCGATACAGTTTTGTCAAAGTTATACACTGCCACCCTCCGAAGCGTCGTGCGAACATTAGAATGGAACGATATGGGAGTGAAAAATGACCGTAGTCAATTAAATCGTCTTCGCTTCGCATATCATCCTTATACAAGATACAGCTCCTGGCGTTGATCAATCCCTGAAGAGTGCGCCACGCATTCGTGTTCAATTTATAATTTCGTTTGAGGTGACTGATTGCATATCTGGAAGTTACAGTGACTCACGGTGGCCTCCCGGTGTGCCAGGTCAGTGCTGCTTATCCTTCCATAGAAGTCTGAGATCAGTCTGACACCAATACCGACCCCGGAGGAATGGATTGCTTAGCCATGAAAGGAGATTGAACCATTGACCTCGTGTGCGACGCAGGGAACCTCTAACCTCTGCGCCATATGCGCTCTTATTTCATCCTTATAATACCAAGAATAAGCGACTCGGAAGGAATGTTGGCCGGTTTTGACAACGCCTGTGGTAAAATCGGTCTTCGACTGAATCTAACCAAAACAATGTTTATGAGGAACGAGATAGGTGATGAATACCTCATTCACGCTCAACGAAATGAATGTTTTTGTGTGCCTCAGTTATATCTGCCTAGCTCGTGAGGTCAGCGTGACGAGCTCTAGCTTCAGAGTTGAGCAGGAGGAAACGAGTAGCCTGGGGAGCACTTGAATTTATCGAATATGCAGTGAAAAGGGCGAAGAACACCTAACTCCGTACCCTTCTTTTCGACTCAACTATTATCCCTGCCCTAACGTATGCAGCAAAAACTTGGTCACTACTTAAGCAAAATGAAAGATCACTTGGCGCTAGTGAACACACAATTGAAAGGTCGAAGCTGAAAGTATCCTCTATGCCGCAAATGAGAGGAAGGATCTCAAGTTTCGACGATTAGGTGAGCCGGACACGTAGCGCGCTTTAACGACAACCAATGGACGAGAGCCGCCACCGACTGAATTTGTCGGGATGTCAAACGCTCCCGAAAAAACCCCCGATGTGATGGTTCAGTTTCTTCACGAAAAGTCTAGATGAAAGATATGATGCTCAGCAAATCTCTAGAGCGAGGAAAATCCACTAGGCTACTTTTGCACTTGATAGGGAAGAATGAAAATGTTGTTGGTGCCCTTTCGAGTCACTCGACGGTCAACGGGGCGACAGGTGATACAGGTGATGCACCTATCGACGAAGATTCAGGGCCACTGAAGGTGTTGAAGCCGACTCGGGAAAATATTCTGACTTCAACTTAGTTTATGAGGCATCTAACGTACAGGTAATCATTCAGATGTGATACTTCGGCTAGTAAAGTGGAGAAGTGCGAGTTTCGTAGCCCAGTTTCTTAGGTGCGCAACACCTTGGCGCGAATTGTTGACCAAAGCGGGGAATACCGGTTGATATTTCAGGTACTTTTTGTCGATTCGCTAATATGTGTCGCTTTTTCCTCTTCAGATCTTCTGCAAACGCCCAGAAATGGATATGACGCATACAACGAATTCTTCTGCACATTCCTAAACACCGTTGTAACTTTACCCATCAGTAATTTAAGCGACGTCCTCGACCTTTCTCACCTTTACTTTGACAGAAAACTTACTGTCAGACCAACGTTTGCGTTTGACAACGCTTTTTTAAAGCGGCATCTTATCGATAATTGGGCTGTTTGCCCTGCTGACGATTGAATATGGGCTAGCAGGAGTGGATTTGTTTGAACTGCCGCTTTGACATTCGATATTATAAACTTTGAAATTAATCGCAAACACTTATTTTAACCAACTTATGCGAACCGCTAGTGCATAAAATAAGCTTTACAGTGACAAGAAAAAGGAGAGCATACAGAAATCTTGTTCTTAGATCATGAACAGAAAGAATAGAATTACAAATCCCGCAATAACATTTGACTAACCCAACAAACTGCCAACAGCGATTTTGCGTTGACATTCCAACACCTAACACACTGAATCCTAGAAGTTGAAGACGCATAAGAGAAGGGAGGGAAAGGAGGAGCTGTGGTCGAGTGGCTAGTATGCTGGGAGCAACTCAACGCTATATTGATCTCATAGCCCCCAACTTTCTCCGATAATCAGTAGCAAACGTCTCACCGAACGCTCCGGCCTGGTTATTCCTCGATATTGCAAGGAGACATCTTCAATGATTTTTACGACATTCGTGAAGATTATAAAACCCCCAAGCAAACGAAGAGACGACATCAGTGCTGAATGCCAGAAGTACTGAAACCCCCACATTCGGAACAAAGGGTGAGAGGGGTCGAACAGAATGACAAGTGATAAGGCAATAGAGCTGCCTAACTTCTACATTCGCTTTAAGACGTTGAAAAGCATTATGAAAACCAAAAAGCCCGTGTTTGACAGTAGTCAAAAGGGTCAGTAGGTTTGGAGTTCGCTGAGAGATTAAAATGAAAAAATATTGGTGTTCAGACCAGCTCCAGAATCTAAACCAAGTCACCTGCACACATCGACGAAATTCAATAACGTAGTCACGATCGGGCAGCACGATCTATGTTGAAACTTTCGTCAACCACATTCTGAAGAAAAGCAGTAATAGTACTATGCACTAGGTTGTTCTATTAAAAAAAGTATAATGAGAGACCTTCAGACATTTTTTTCGCCTCTAACCAGGTATCTAATAAAAGTAAAAATACCAAGGGTACTGACTAATATGCAAAACATCCAACTCACGGGGGTGAATTCGCGTTTCACCTTTACTCATGCGATCACTGCACCACTGAGGCTACTCTTCGATGTGAACTGCGTGGATGTCAGTAATTAGTCTTTAATGAGTTTACTACTTTTTAACAGTTTTGGTAACACTGAAGAAAGAGTGGTAGCAGAGCGGTGACAACAGTGGCGTAATGGGGTGGCACGCGCCTCTGATAAGTGGACACGTGATCACCTAACGCTTGATCTCATATTTTCTATATACCACTCAGTACTCTCAAATGTATATTTGCAGCATCACACCACTGCTAGAAGGCAGTATAAATGAAATATTCTCTAGATCATAATACAGGGTAGTTCAGCAAGTTTTGATACTTGAGTAGTGAACATAAAATCCAATAATCAGGAAAATTTTGAATTGCATGATTTTGCTTTTGTTATAATGTTTATCTCTAGCGAACATCTTGGTATGAAGCTTGCCTCCATTTGTTTTGAGATGGGCTGTCGTTGGAACAAATTTGCTATTTACTTATACAGAAAGGGCGTGTAGGGAAAGGGATAGCAAAGCGGCACGCAAATTTGATAGAGCTTTCTGTGGACGGCCCGGACCCGACTGATCTTCCAGACTGTTCTATCCAGCTTTGGACTTTGTGAAGCACTTCCTGACCGTCCTTTCTGCAACCGTACCATCGCAGTAGGCTCGAGTAACCTTGCATGCCCCTTCGTTAATATCAGCCCCTACGCGCCATTCGTGCTTGAGCAACAAGTAAATTTGTCTCCACGACAATTGCACTTTAGAATATTTATAGGCATGTTGTATGCCAAAATGTTGATACCAAATTCTTGTCAACATAATTACTCGTGGTTAATAAATCTAGTGCTCATTGATTTAATGCTGAAACTCACTGAACAACTTATAATATAGAAATAAACCATGATAAAACTAAGACGTGAATAAAAAATACCACAGTATCTTCATTATCATCTCCCCTATGAGGCACATGTTCGTTTCCAGCATTCACTTTCGCTTGGGTTGCACGAGCAGAATTGCGCTAAAAATGAAGCAAACGAGGAAACTACAATTTTTGAAGAGCGACTGATTTTAGATATCCAACTAAGTTTCCGACTTGACACAAAGATACAAAAATTCAATTTTCCAAGTAATCGAAAGTGTCAAATAACATTAATTGAAGTATTCTCTGTTTGTCTGAATAGAATTCTGCTCACGCTTCGGCAATAAATCAATTTCACGCTCATAAAACTCATTATTTTGCGATACAAACAAACCAGTCAATTCTCAAAGCAAATGAATGATGTCTCGAAACTTCTTCTTGTCCAACCAGTGCTCCACAGATGTGAGGAGATGGAAATCGGACGAGACAGATCTAGTATACGGCGGATGATCCAAGTGCTCCTGCCCAGAACGGTCAACATTTTCTTTGTTTTCTTGGTAACATGTGCTTAATTGTCTTGAAACAAAGTGACCTAGCGACAGCTGTGTCATGAAATTGCTTGATTGCAACGGTTCAGTTGCTGACGATACCGCTAAGCGTTGATGGTCTGACCGGCTTGCAACAAGTCCCAATGAATTGCTCCATTTCGGTCTCAGAAAATGATCAACAGTGCTTTTGGCACAAATCGATTTAATCGCGATGTTAGTGGTACTCCTTGCTGACCTGATGACAGCCACTGATTTGGACGACGCAGGCTCTCGAAGAAGATCTACTTCTCATCAATGGTAGCAATTCTGTCTGAAAACGAAAATGTTGCCATATGCAGTTATAAATTGTGTTCCAATTGAAGCTCCTAAAGCAGTAAGTTTCAAATGACTTCTAGTGACGACTCCATTGTTAGACAAGTATGTGCAAAAATACAACATGAACGCTGAATTGATTTATGGCCGAAACGTTGGCAGGATTGCATTCAAGCAAAGGAAAATACTTCAATTAATGTTACTTCATACTTTCAATTCCTTGAAAAAATACATTTTTCATTTTTTAGATCAAGTTCGGAAACTTAGTTTGAGACCTAATATAACGCTGTAGCATTCAAAATATAACCATGTTTTACACGCAGCGCGTTTTTACTGTTATTCCTGTGGAAGCACGAAAGCAGGTGGACATGTAGACGGAATATTGTAGTATCAAATTCACACGTTTCATCCGTGGTTTCTTATAGAGCGGAGACAAATCACAATTCAGTAGCAAAAATTACACTCCAGATGTGTAACACGTCAACGTAATCTACCGATTGATCGTCGCACACACTGGCCAACAAACTGACCGCGTTCACGAGGCACCACTATCGGCTGATAGTGCGCACAATTAACGCAGGTATTTTCCTAACAGCGTGGAATTAAAAGGAACAACATACATAAGCTTCCACCGTAATCGTTAAGCTTGGAATTCTGATGGAGGAAGAATGAGCATTAGGTTCTCGTGGTATCGCTCTTGTACGACTCGCTGTAAAAGAGCTCAGTGGTTGAGAACCTCGAGGGATATGCTATGAGGCTGCACATTGCCTCAAGCAAGACACGAAATGATAGAATTAGGCTATTCTATGCTCAATTCTTTGCTGTTCAGCATAGCCGGATGGATGCTTCTAAATAGTTTTGGTCCTCGTCTAACGACTGGTGGTTGGTCGTAACCATTACCAACACTGGCATTGAAGCTGTAAAAGCTGAAGTTCTCTACAACCAATATGCTTAAAGCACTTGAACAAGGAATCAGCCATTTTGCTTCAAAAATTCGCGTTAAGTGATTCGAGAGCTTCCAAAACTCACTGCGCATGCTATCAGACCATCTGAAGTTTTGAAACTTGATTCCAAAAAATTAAAGCAAGAAGACTGAATCCGCTTACTCCTCGTAGCCAGTGAACAAGGAAAATACTTTTCCAAAATGGTTATCCTGGATGTAGCGGTGATCTACACTAAACTCTTTGGTAATTCTATAATAGTATTCTGCCACAGTCTTCTTTTCACTGTGAGGGCGGGTCTCAGTACTTCCAAACATTTGATTGGTCTCCTTGCTTAGTTGAGGAGCTCTTCACAGATGTCGTGTAATACCGGCGCCGTAGATCTTTTTGCAATTTTGAGGACTTCGCGGCTGAGTGTTCCGTAAGAAGATCGTTGTTTGATTGACAGAGAGTGTTGGGAAAATGGATCAATATCGCCCTAAGCATCACCAAATACTGAGCCACGGCTTTCCCATAGTAACATACGGCATGGAAAATTTTCCTGTTTCTGCCACCGTCTTATATAGCATATCAGATCGCATAGAAACAGCTGTTTGGGAAATTTTTTGCCTACTAGGCGCATCTTAGATTTTCCCCAGTATAACGAGAAGGATAAAGATCTGTAACTCAAATCTGATACTCTTCAATACGGGTGAAGTTTATCGTATAGTTTGTTGTACGTAGGAAGCATAAACTATATCTGTTGATACCTACTTGATTGATAAATTTTTTGTGATTGACTAGATGTAATCACTCGAGTATTACAGAAAATTGGGCTAGGAAACCAACCACAATGAGTATCTCCTTCAGCGATGACAGCACGGAGAAATTCGTATATGTGGCTCCATTGCAGTAGAATCAGTACAGATCTCCCTGTGTTTCAACAGGTTTGTATAGTCTGTGCTATTCAGAACAAACACGTCTGCATGTGGAGAACAGCGCTGAAAAGCTTTTTTGTGGTTAATTGCAGGTGCTGCTCCTTTTCTGAGAGCGGCAGATTCGGCGGAAAATGTGCTAAAAAAACTAAATGAAAGCAAACTTATTTGAGTTGAAATAATGCACAATCGATTCCATTTGGAGTTTGAAGTTGGAACTTGCGAATTGTACACACTCCATTGAAGTGGCAAGCGAGCTTTTGTAGGACGTCGAAATTAAAATGGATGAGCAGTAAATCTACACGAGAAGCACCTATATCTTTAAGTTCGTGAGAATGGAGAAGGCGTTTTGAAAGAAAAAGCCGCAGTCTACAAAAGACGTGAAAGTTCCTCTGCCAGAAAAGTAATCTCGTGCATAAGAGCCACCATTATGAAAAAGAATAAGCTCGTCGTACGTGGAATACAAAAGTGTTTATACCCAGTTCTAGCCGAGGGATAATCACGTGAGCATCAAATGCTGAAATCAATCTTCAATAGTCGGACTTGCAACATAAAGCAAATGAAGTCATATACCCGATTCAGGAGGTTGTAAGAAGAGCGATTCATATCGCAACGTTTCGTCTTTTGAGGGCTCTATTAGAAAGAATGAACGAAATCGCAGAAAGAACCAACCAATCAACTTCATTCACGAACAAAAATGCAGCACACCGAGTCAGTGAGCAGTCAAGCTACTCAATGAGCTCCTTCCCTCAAGTAGATGATCAAATTCATCGGCAATATCTGAGTCGAATGCATCTTCATCAATCGCTCGACATTTCGAATTTATACAGTCGTTGTGGCTTGAGCAAGAAACATGCAAGCGCATCAGCGAAGCTCAATCCCATGGATATAGGACATAAAGCAACCATGAAATTCAATTGAGATATCAAATTCAATGAATGCGATTGCCGTTTGAGACGGCTCATTGTAGGGAGGGACCAATGGTAGCTTTTCTTCAATTAACATGTTTTCAAATTCCTTTTCCACTTCAATGCATATTCAAGGTAAGGTAGTATTAGAACTAATATAAAGAGCGTCGAGGTACAAACAAAATTTAAGTTCCGATTGTCCTCGAGCGTCGATAGATTCCTGAGGTCATTGAGATTCCTGTCGGGAAAATATTTTGCACAAATTTGAGGGCTGATAATGAGGTAGCAGTTAGCACAAAACCATGCCATTGCTCTCATGCCCAAAGTGCAAGCTCCAGGTCTCAGTCGTGGCCCATTACTCTACGGTCGAAACATAGATGATTGCCTCATCATCTGCTCGACACAGGAGGAGGTGGACATATGGCTTGATCTTTTAAACAGACAGTCTGAGCACATTGATTTTACACGGGAAAACCTAGGAAGAAATGGCTTGGTTTTTTGAACGTTCAAATTCACCTTTCTTAAAGTGGCTGCACAGCAAAATAGTGTCGCAAACCAAGTAATAAAAACATATTAATGCACTACTACCTTTCTTCCGTCCCCTCATACACAAAAAGGCGGTCGTTCGAAGCATGTACCAAGCGGCTACAAGTGGCTTGTACGGGGAGCGAGGAGAGAGGAGAGTCACTACGTTTGACATTAAAAATAGCCATTTCAAATGGCTACGAAACAGCAGCCACTGAAGTTAGGTCAATGAGAAGAGACAGGCCTCATAGCATTAATAACGAGAACGATGTTCCAAACCTAGATGGGAAGATACTCTTGAAAGTACCTTTCATAACGAATGAAATAAGCTCAGCTATAAAAAGGTGTTTAAGAAACAGTGGTATGGAAAACTCCGTAAAAATCATAGAAATTGTTCATAATAACTTACGTCACCAATTGGTTTGGAAACGCTTGTACGACCGTTTATGTATGACTGACAATTGTAAAGTATACACTAATGGTAAGAAGGAGGTTGCACAGGCTGAGGTACAATATACCTGATCACTTGCACAACATGCGGTGAAGAAGCATTGGCAAGATAGAAAGACCACTTTGGATCCGCATCAAAGAAAGCATAGATGGGAAAGTCAACAGCGAAACAAGTAAAGTCTTGGGGACACACAAAGTGGGAAAACATAACGATACGGACTTTGGAGTGGTAGTAAGATTACTGTTGCAAAAATCAAAGACATCAGCGCGAAAAACCCCTGAGGCTTTTCGGATAAACTGCTAAAGACCAGAAATTATTAGGAGAGGAGAACCCCTAAACAAAACGAGTAATATGGCACCTTATCTCAGATTCATCATTGAGTTCGAGTGTGATTCATTTTGCAAATTCTGTCACACTAAACCGGTGACCACTCCCATAAAACTAGTTGAGCTTGGATTTTTCAGAATGACTGGACTTTTGATTTCTTTTCTATTGGATTCTTGATACATACGAAGTATTAAGCGGGTAGTCAGATATGGTATGATATGTAACGTCTAGACTCTCACGAAGGTGTTGCCGAAGCGTTAGTCATCCAGTTGGCAGGAAAATAAGGTACCAACCTCGCGCAAGTTTAGAATAAAGTGATGGACAATTTCTAAAACGACCTGCTCAGCAATTTCAATTGCCTCCCCTTAATAGCGTTGATAGTGCATATCCGATTTTTCCTTTGCGTCACTGCTGTTCATGCAAACCAGAACCTTTTAGGTTAGACTCGAATAGCATAACACATGAAGAGATGAAGGCTGTCACTTACTCCAGAACGATCATAGTGGGTACTGAAAAACTTGCCACCCACAATGGTGCACAGATTTCAGGCACGGACTTCTCTCAGCAAAGAAGTACGGAGTTAACAAAGCTCAGAATGCATCTGCTATAGACAGAAGAAAAACGAATGATTCCATGTGAATTCGGAAAAGACGCAAAGTGAGAATTCCATTTGATCAAGATTAGATCATTAAAGGAGCACGAATGCCGTACAAAACGGACCGTCACCAGGGTGAAAGCCGTAGTGATTAATATTCAATTAAATTTTTCTAAGTTTCTACTCCACATTGACAGACTTCTAACTGAAGGGTAAGATGCCAATTAACATCATCAGATCGTTGAGGCAAGGGAAAAATTTGGATTCTTTAACTGTTTCGAGCATCGATCACACTTCTTTACTTTATCGACGTCCTCACTCTGTCTTTCATGTCAGACATGTTTGAACCTGCGCGGCGTTGTCAGCAGTCGCACATCAATATCGCGCATAGCCTTTGATAGATCAACGAATGCGCGCCTTGCCACGTCGCGGTTGTATGGGTGACCACCCCACGTTGCAGTGGCAGCCGCCATTCACCTAAAGCAGCGGGCGCTATCTATCTTTCCCTCTTCTACTTCTCTTAGCATCATTTTCGCTTTACTCTGTTCATAATTTGGTCTCGTTGGCCGTCTTCGCCATAGCCCTTTCAACTGTCGATCAATAATCGATCCAACAGTTCATAAGTCCTGCCTATTAATTCATGACTAATGCAAATCATGGTCCTTGTTTTTCGCATCATGATTGAAATTCAGCTCACCGTCTATAACATACCAAAGCTTTCAATAACTTTTAGCTCTAGATCACTAAGCAACAAATTTGTCAGCGAGAAATAATTAAAAATGCTCATAAACACTATTATAAGTTTTCGCCATCAGCCTGAACACGTTTCTGCTATCTCACAGGCAGAAAATCAATGCCGCTTTGTGCAGAATTTTCTGGTCTTTCTTTAGATAACAAATGTGTCCATACTGGCCCTCATCATGGCGGCGCGACAAAGCCTTCATCGCAATTTGTTGTTTTCAGAGTACGAGCTTGGACGTGATGCGCAGGCCACCTTCGCCTTCGAGAACATCAACCGGGCAACGGCTCAAGGATTTGTATCCAAGCAAACAGCGTTGCAGTTCCTCGCTATGTTTCGCACGCGCAACACCAACTTGAAGGACCAATTGCGCTTCGAACGGACACGCAATGCTCATCAGCTTTTGGGACTGGGCCGGGCCAATCCAATTAGATCTGCTGTCACATGGAGAGAGAATCAACGCCCCACGATACTGTGAGTATGTGAAGCGCACCAATTGCGATCTGTCACGTCGACGTTGCTGCAGTCTCATCCTGCTTGAAGACGGTAAACGGTTAGGAAGTTGACGGAACTCGACTGGAAGTTGCTAAGATTATGAATAATGTTGTAAAGCAATTTTGATTACTGCTGGTTGAAAGTTTTGGTAGCACGCAACCGTTGGTAGATTAGCAAATCTGCGCCTAGCCGTGTCTTGCATGCGTAGGCAATGCACTGCGCACCGCAGTGGCAAATACCATTCTCTCTCAAGCGGTCGGCATTCTTTACCAGTCCCCTCTTTTGCTTCTCCTAACATCATACTTGCTCTGCTGTACTCATCGATTGCCTTCGTAGGTAGTCGCTGTCGTCGCGCTTTGGCCTGTCGATTAATATTTGAAGAGTTTTATTATTATGTTTATCTAGATAAATGAATCAAGCTGGAAAGGCCAGCTCTCACTCTTCCGCTCAATGTGAGCAGCAAGCATCCAGAGTGTTGTCAGATGCTGAAGCGATGGAAGTAGTCTTAAAAGATGCATCAAAAAAGGCTTCTCCACAGACGTACATTTTACACCAATCTGAAGAGCAGCCTTTTTAGTAAAGGCAAGAGTGGTAGAGGGATCAAGATAAGTTAGATAATAGAGTTTAATAAGCAATAATATACGGAAAGAGATATTCTTATCAGTTGAATACTCCACCAAATCCTCATAATAATGAGATAAGTGACCCACGTTACCGCTTATGACGTAGAATGAATCATACCCTTGCATTTTACTGCAATGTCAAGGATTTTTATAACCTGATATGCGATGAATTCAAATAGTTGCTAGTCGATTCCTTTATGTGAAATGAATATATCCTCCTGAACGGGATTGACTGAACGAAAAAAGCATCGTGCTATTCACAATGCTAAAATGACGATTGAAGGGTGCGGCACTGTATAAGTGCCATATTAGACCTCAGGGAAGGCTTAAGAAATGTGATCAGATTTTATATTGAATGCGTGCCATGGTCAGTTATAGGATGCGATCCTCAGCGATAATACAATTCTGGAATTTGTCACCGGTCGCTTTCATGCAAAAGTAGAAACGACCAATGAAAGTAGTTACATCACCACATAATATCGAAATATCTATAACACCTATCGTTCCGTTGATCGTTAGACTAGTTCCTCGTGGCGCACCAGTAAACTTTTCGCGGTTTTTTTTTTGGCCATAAGAAAACAAATCAAAGGTTCTTCCCAGTTATAAAAAAACAAAAAATTATCTGACCTCATTCGTTGCACAAAAGTTTTCAGCAGGGGCATTAGTGATTACTCAAAAGCGTAAATTTCTTGCTCGAGCATTATGTAGGCGATTTTAAAACGACCTTTTTATAACGCTGTAAAATTCAAAATACGGCCATATTTACATATTTCTCGCTCAGCAGAGCTCTTGCTTTGAACTATTAATGATTATGTGATAACGTTAAGTTTACCCACTAAGGCTGTGCTCATTCCCAGAAAGACTGTTTCTCTGCGACACAGCAGGTAAAGTAATGCTGAATAAATGGGCGAGCAAGGTGGTCTTTGGCTAAATCATCATTCATTTGACGCTATAAGAGGTGCAATAAAGGTTGCGCAATTAACGATCTATTTTCGACCTGTCTATGCTAGTGCAATATGTGTTATTCACCTAGGAGTCGTTTTTTCGATCAAAAGGACAATTCCTTGTAAAACGTTCAATTCTGTTACGAAGGACTTCAACGGACTGACGTCCGTCGACGTCCACTGACCCAGGGTGTGTCTGTCTCATATCCCCAATTGCGTCTGTTCCACTATTTTCACTGCAATATGCTTGAATCACTAGTACACGAAATTACAGCATATCTCATAAAGTATTACCGTAACACAGGCGCTCAATTTATATGATTTATTCCTCACCACTTAGCCAACAAATTGCAATTTATACCAACAGTTTCCACCAATCTGCAACCTATGGCGATAAATTATGTTTATATATAACATGAGAGAGCATCGAAATCCCGAAATTTGTGCTATTAAAAGATTGATAAGAGTTCAACGAAGAGGTGTGTGAAACGTGATTTCATTCTCGCTTCATGTAATATTAGGTGCACAAATACCACTCTGCCGTTTGACTGTTTCTTGCTGTAATAATAGTGGAAATACATGCAAAATCTATTGTTGTTTAGAAGAGCATCAAAACCATTGTATATTTATGTTTTTATGAACAGGAAATTTTACGTGTTGCTGAGGTACTTCTATAGCGACAACAATAGGTGAATATTCGACCTCTCCATTGAACAAGGTTTTTTCCTAGAACTGTTAATGACCATTTGCAAGCTCAGATCTCTGGCTACACCGCTACACAGATGGTTTTGAAAAAAACCCTTTTTTCTACGTTGTTACAAAAGAAATCCTTTTGTTTAACACGCGCATATTTCTGACCGTACAAAGATGTTTCGTTGTACTATTAGTAAAAATTCAATAGCGCAATGTTTGCTGTTTTGATTGCTGTCTCATATCACGAATAGACAG
Organism: Parelaphostrongylus tenuis; assembly: GCA_019055375.1. Lineage (NCBI taxonomy): Eukaryota > Metazoa > Nematoda > Chromadorea > Rhabditida > Metastrongylidae > Parelaphostrongylus > Parelaphostrongylus tenuis. The sequence goes on along the minus strand of JAHQIW010007477.1, from coordinate 212,132 downwards.
TTTTTCTGCAACACAGCAGAGAAAATAAGATCAACCGACATGCACGTGCAAGGTGATCTCGACAACTCGAAACGTTTTCATGTCCGATTTTGCATTAAAAATGTATGCTGCTAAAAACATTTGCACTTCTCAGTCGTCAAACCGACCATGTACCAGCACGCCATTCGGATTTGCACGGCTCTTCAATTGTGCTCACGCATTTTCCCTTGCACGAACTCCTTTGGCATACCTTTCCGCCTCTTCTCTCACGCTCCAGTCAAGTAGTATTCTTCCGCAACAGTATTTCGGCCAGGAGAACACTGGTGTACCAGTTATTGGCTTAAAGGTGCTTTCCATGATCTAGCAGGCATCCTATCAAATCCATCACCACACGTTCCGATGAAGGTTCGTCTGATTTAGAAGTTGTATCTGCACTTGTGTAGATCAATGTCGTATACGTGCACCCTCTTTTACCACAGAGTTAAGTAAGCTTTATTCCGGATCTGTTTCATTTATAAGGAGCCTACTGACAAAACTTCATCCTTCCTCTGAGTGGTACCATCGTAACGTCGCTGGACACATCTCTTTCTGGCCTGTGCACAGCTTTGAAGCTGGTATTCATTACTCCCATCACTTGTCTTATGTTATACAGCTTGTCCTTTTCGTTAGCTTCGTCATTGCACGTAGATGGCTCATGATGTCATAGAATCAATGCCTCGTATGATATGTGACGCTACTGAAACTCCCAGAAGACGGATGACAGACTGTCGGAATCTTGTGCGCTTCTTCGAAACCTCTGAAATCGGTCATTGAATTTACTTGTTGAGCAGACAAATGTTCTCCGTCGTCAAGATATTAAAGACTGGAATGAGACGACGGTCGACTAAATAAGGACATTAATTTCTTGTGTCTGAAAATGTTTGTCATCCGAATTTCGCAACTGAACGATTATTGGAGCAGTTATCCAGGTCTTGCGGAAGTTTCAGTGGCGTCACTATGATGCTGAATCATGATTCTATGAAACCATAACTCATCTACATGCAGCCGACAATGATAAAATTAACGAGGACAAGTTGTATAAGATAAGACATGTGATAGAAGTCATGTATTCCAGTTGCAAAGCTATATGCGGACCGGGAAGAGAAGTGTGAATCGATGAGTCGATGGTACCATTCAGAGGGGAACCAGGCCCCTCCGGAACGCTGCTTGTAAATTGAACAGATTCGCAATAAAGCGTTTTAGAGTTTGTTGTGAAAGGGAATAGACGTACATGAAAACGGTCTATGCAAGTGCATAACAAATCCTTAATCCGGCGGGCCATCATCGGAAAGTGTGGTGAAGGACGGACTCATTAGAGAACACGTTAGATCAAGGAATTTATCTTTACATCGGCAGCTTGTACACTTGAACTCCTCTAGCGGAAATACTGCTACAAAGGAACACATACCCGAGTGGAGCCTACAAGAAGAGGCGGAATGGAACGCCAAGTAGTTCGTGCAAGGGGAACTACGTAAAGGCGATTGAAGAGCCGTGCAAAGCGGAATATCGTAATAGTAGTTAAAAGGTTTGACAAGAGAGAAGTGCAGATGCCTCCAATAGCACACAGCTGCTACGTAAATAAGGTACCGAATTTTTTTGGGTTGTCGAAAGCTACCATACAAGAGTAAGGGGTTTGTACGAACTAGATGGCTCATTACTCTCCATTCCCTTGAAGGACTAAAAGATGGCTGTCACATGCAATTCGCTACTTCTCAGCTTCACAAGGTGTAATTCCCTTCTTCAGATACGTGCGCATTCTATTCAATTTCGTCTTTAGCCTAGTGCTGTTGAACACTCGTATAATATACTACGCCAACAAAGAACGATTGAAATTCAACAACGACTAGCAGCTTCCTGGAAAGGGTTCCAGGCGAAAATCGTCGCCGATCTGAGTGGTATAGTCCGTCCTTCACCACACTTTCCGATGATGGCCCGCCGGATTAAGGATTTGTTATGCACTTGCATAGACCGTTTTCATGTACGTCTATTCCCTTTCACAACAAACTCTAAAACGCTTTATTGCGAATCTGTTCAATTTACAAGCAGCGTGCCGGAGGGGCCTGGTTCCCCTCTGAATGGTACCATCGACTCATCGATTCACACTTCTCTTCCCGGTCCGCATATAGCTTTGCAACTGGAATACATGACTTCTATCACATGTCTTATCTTATACAACTTGTCCTCGTTAATTTTATCATTGTCGGCTGCATGTAGATGAGTTATGGTTTCATAGAATCATGATTCAGCATCATAGTGACGCCACTGAAACTTCCGCAAGACCTGGATAACTGCTCCAATAATCGTTCAGTTGCGAAATTCGGATGACAAACATTTTCACACACAAGAAATTAATGTCCTTATTTAGTCGACCGTCGTCTCATTCCAGTCTTTAATATCTTGACGACGGAGAACATTTGTCTGCTCAACAAGTAAATTCAATGACCGATTTCAGAGGTTTCGAAGAAGCGCACAAGATTCCGACAGTCTGTCATCCGTCTTCTGGGAGTTTCAGTAGCGTCACATATCATACGAGGCATTGATTCTATGACATCATGAGCCATCTACGTGCAATGACGAAGCTAACGAAAAGGACAAGCTGTATAACATAAGACAAGTGATGGGAGTAATGAATACCAGCTTCAAAGCTGTGCACAGGCCAGAAAGAGATGTGTCCAGCGACGTTACGATGGTACCACTCAGAGGAAGGATGAAGTTTTGTCAGCAGGCTCCTTATAAATGAAACAGATCCGGAATAAAGCTTACTTAACTCTGTGGTAAAAGAGGGTGCACGTATACGACATTGATCTACACAAGTGCAGATACCACTTCTAAATCAGGCGAACCTTCATCGGAACGTGTGGTGATGAATTTGATAGGGTGCCTGCTAGATCAAGGAAAGCACTTTTAAGCCAACAACTAGTACACCAGTGCTCTCCTAGCCGAAATACTGTTGCGGAAGAATACTACCTGACTGGAGCGTGAGAGAAGAGGCGGAAAGGTATGCCAAAGGAGTTCGTGCGAGGGAAAATGCGTGAGCACAATTGAAGAGCCGTGCAAATCCGAATGGCATGCTGGTACATGGTCGGTTTAACAATTGAGAAGTGCAGATGTTTTGAACAGCATACATCCTTAACGCAAAATTGGACATGCAAACGTTTGGAGTTGTCGAGATACACAACGAGAATGGAAGCTTTCTGGAATCTCACGGACCGAATGGATGCCTACTCTTCATTTTTAGGAAGGACTGAAAGATGATGCACACATTTTGCTATTTCTAGTCTCGTAATATGTGATCCTCTTCTCCAAGTACGTGCGCTTCTCTTCATTTTCACCTATAGCATACTGCGGCTAGACGCTCATGGATTGTACCGCACTAACAAAAAAAACGATTCAAATTCGGCAAGGTAAGAGATGAAACTTATATCAGTTATCTAGGAGACGATTTCCCTACAATGGCGACTAGCAGCGTTCCCGAAAAGGTTTCACGAGAACAGCGTCTGCGATATGAGCGCTATAAAAGAATGTCGGCTAAAAAGGGTTCTTTTATGCTCAGATCATGCTAGAAAAGCAAATATTAGGTGTGCTCAATGTGGAACGCATTTCTATTCGGTGCTATAATTACGCACATCTCAGTAGCCTCAGCGATGTAACCTTGCTGCTGTATGCGATCAAGAAGCAGATATTTCATAAGCAACCACTGTGTCTGTATTGCACTGATTGTATTATAGTATTGTTTGAATTGCACTATTGTTTTTGCTATCCTATGTTTTTATATGAAAATACAACATTTCTTCATAAGTTGCAGAATGTTGAAAATTACTGTTATAAATTACAGATAGTTGGATAAGCGATGAGGCATAAATCATAAAGATTGATTTCTTGTGCTGCGGTATTACTATACGAGATATGATGTTTTGTGGTTTGCCAGTGATTCGAGCACACTGTAGTGATTAAAAAGCAACAGACCTGATTGGAGGGAGCGGAGAGAGAGGGGTGGAGACAGACATGCCGTGGGTCCACGAAAGTCATACCTATTAGTTCTATTTTATCATGAGTATGGATAAATCAACCATCATTATTATCACTTTTATGGAGTTCAGAAAGACAGAACGTCACAACAGTTTTGAACAGTGACCAGAAGGCATTCAGATACTACGAAATTCTCTGCATTTTCATGAGCTCAAAAATCGATTGATCATTGCGCTTGCCCACTTTGTCAGAGGCCCCTGAATTTGCCAAAGACCACCTTGCATGTGGATCGATCTTAGTTCCTCTGCTGTGTTGCAGAAAAACTGTCTTTTCGTGATATACGACAGCATTCGAAATAGCAAACATTGCGCTACTGAATTTTTACTAATAGCACAGAGAAAATTCTCTGTACGGTTAGAAATATGCGCGTGTTAAACAAAAGGATTTCTTTTGTAACAACGTAGAAAAAAGGCTTTTTCGAAAACCATCTGTTTAGCGCTGTAGCCTGAGATCTAAGCTTACAGATTGTCATTAACACTTCTAGAAAAAAACCTTGTTCAATGAAGAGCTCAAATATTCACTTATTGTTGTCGCTATAGAAGTACCACAGCACCACGTAAAATTTCCTGTTCATAAAAACATAAATACATAATGGTTTCATTTCCATGCAACAAAAAAATTTGCATGTATTTTCGCTATTATTACAGCAAGAAATAGTCAAACGGCAGAGCCGTATTTGTGCACATAATATTACGTTAATGATGCGAAAATGAAATCACATTTCATACTCCTCTTCGTTAAATTCTTATCAGTCTTTCAATAGCACAATTCTCAAGACTTTGATGCTGTATCTAATTTTTTAAAAGATTATCACCAAACGCCGTAAGAAGATCGAATTACGTTTCATACTCAAAATTTTTATCGTACAGAAAAGTTACATATGCATGGATAACATATGACCACGAAGAGAAAATCATCGAGTATCAGAGTAGAACAAAGAAATCTAAGTTTTACTTACCAAATTGTGAAACGACCTCAATTGAAAGACGGTAATCGTGGCTCTTGAGAGTTGCGCTGCACGATCAATCATCTACTGTCCCTAAAGGGATGATTTTTCATAAACTTTAAAGGCCGTTAGGTCTCGTAGGTGACATTCTCAGCTGAATGAGAAGTGGGGCTTTGAACTACCTCGTGAAATTCCACATGAAGTTCGAAGTTTTTATTTATAAACTGGCAGTATATAATTCTCAGTTATTAGAAAGTGTCATGGTAATATGGTGTATTATTTTCAAATGCAGTTAAACGGGGATTCAAAAAATTACAGTAGCTCAAATGCGTTTCGAAGTGAGATTTGTACTGTTGCAGATCTGCTGAAACACCGGAAGATGATGAAAAGGTGAGTCTTCTGATTGTTTCGCCTTATATTTCTATATTTATCACTTTTCTTATATATTCTTTTATATCCTACTAGATTTCTCAACGGTATAAACTACATGTTCACACGATCAAGCCACAGTTTTTGTCTTGAAAGGAAGTTTTCCGTTAAAGAGAATTGACATGGGCAAGAATATCTATAAGGCAATTTTAGCGCCGCTTCAAAGTAACTTTTTCGTCTTCACATCCACCACAGTCCTCAAACATCTCGCACTTGGATTCGGTAGCTCTTTGACAATTACCGTCTCCTCTGTGAATGTCGTTGAACGCTGATCATGTCCGTTCTCATCGAGAAATTCGTTGAATATTCACTACTACTCCTCCTCATATTCTTGAAGGAAACAAGGCGGCTACACTTCCAGTTAGGCTATTGGAGCGGAAGCTTGTTGTTAAGTGGAAAAACAGTGTAGCTCTGTGCTGTTCATACAGCTTTTGTTATGAACTTTGTAGATTGCTGCATTTTTAACGAAGTTCTATGATAAAGGCTTGCCAAGTTTCTTTCTCTTTCGTGCTCGAAAGACAGACTGGCTTGAATACAACAAAATGTTTATGTGTCCCAGTATTTATATCATTCAGTTCATGCCAGATAACATAAGCTGTTTTTTCTTCTTGCTAAGACTATTACCCACAGATATGTTTAACTTCGAAAATTTTAGTTGTAGTAATGGTGAGACACCTTGTGGTTGATCATGCATACTGATACTTGGATGATTTCTAATGTGAAAAACTTTTGCGAAAATCAGTCCAAAATCCATTACACGTCTCGATGGATAATGCAAATGGTTTTTGCGCCTGTGAGTTTTACATCCCCTCAAAAACTACTAGGACTCTTATTTCGCCCTTCGCTTGTTGGAATTCTTCTTTTTGGATAGTTACCAAACTCATTCATCGTTTCCGATTCTTCTCAATGTGCTTTCAACTTGTTATCAAGGTTAGATAAACTATTTATTGAGGTTCAAAACCGAGAAGTCCACTTTCATTTTGTGTGCGCTTGTAGTCTTCTTCACTTCATTGATATTCTTGCACGTTGTCTTTTAATCATTAGTATTTTCTGAAAAAATCGTGTTGTCGTGCGCAAAGTTCAACTTTGATAATAGCTCTACTGATCTTCTGATATGTTCTTTTATCCTTGATAGCTTGACAGTTCCCTGATATAAGAATATTTTTCATTTACTGGGCATAGTAGACCTGGAAATGGTGCAAATATCGGGATCTTATCACATTACACCTGTATTGCATAAAAGATTACAAAGTTCAAACTCCTAGCATTGATCAATCCCTGATTGATGCTATCAGAGATCGTAAGAGGTCAGTGAATGCACATCAGGCTTTTACATGACTTTCGGGAATATCGATCTATCAAGTCGGCCCGACCATTCTCCCGAACAAATATCTATTTGTGGGCCTGAAAAGGATGCGAGGCTTGGTGAGCCCAGGGCCTGCGATTGAACTGACGACAACGTCTGTGATACAGCTTGTTATTGCTGCGCTACATGTTCCTTCTTTATTGTTTATGTGTTAAGTGGTTCGTCTCCGTCTGTCGTCCTGTATAGCATGATTGTTGTTTGGAATGTATAAATCGGGAAAGCGCCACATTTTTCCATAGTTTTTGAGAATGATTTTACCTTTTAGTGGGATGAAGATGAGAGTTTGGTTCACCTGTAAAATCATGCTGTGCAATTTTACTCACTAGAAAGTCTTCCCAATGAGGTGAGTTGATTGTTCAATCTGCCTACGTTTTCAGTCTGCTGTTGAAGTCCGAATGCTTTTGAAGACTCAGCAAACAAATGTATATTACATTATAGGAATCGTGGTACAAGGAAGTCTTTCACAACTACAACGCTCGCGGGAGCACTACTGCGAGTTCTCAGGAACGGAAAGACGCGAACAGCTACAGCACAGCTCCAAGTTCGTCACAGATGGATAACGGCAAGGAGAGCAGGTCAAATTCTGATAGTGTCCTCAAATAAGGTCTACTATGTTGACAGCACTATTTTGAACTTCTGTTGTATTACTGAAAATAACTTTTTGCATCGGAATTCCAGGGAATTACTCAATGCTTTAGACTATATATTGCATTGTAACTAAGGATTTCTTTAACTAGCTTCACAAGAAGCTGTCTTTGCGGTTATACAAATCCTACAATGGTTTCACAACGCTTGTCACAAATCGTCGCAAAGAGACAGAGAAGTCAAATTTACAGGGCAAACAAAAATTTTGTTCTTTCAAAAGTTTGTTATCTCATCAAGCCTTCATTTCACAGCTACACCTATTGTTCTGAAATTATTGCAGCTTAGAGTAGAAATGTGTGCGCTCGACTAGATAGTCTGTCCATCGCTTTCCGATGAGATTGAGTAGTGAACGACTACTTCCATGTCGTCTCACATTTTCATAATTCCTTGGAGCATTCGACTTGTGTGATTAGTCTTACCAGACTACATTTTCTTTTACATTATAGCTCCTTATGAAAGACGTTCTATACAACGGATAGGTGGTAACCTCAGAGACATCTTTTACGAAAGCACTTTCCAGTATAGTAGGAATGTTCGACAGGGTTTAAAGCTATATGAAATGTTTCTGGCACAAGTGCTTATTTGAAATGTCTGCTGCTTTGTTTGTGTTACATGAAAAATTGATATAAAACTTGTTTCACCCCTGTCTTTCTTCCACATTTGTGTGCATGAACCCAAAAGTTTGCAATTTCCTTTTCAAAGAAGACGAATTGTTATATTGTGCAATTTCACTTCTAATAAGCAAATCAATATGTGATGGCTACAGTGCTTATCCTTTAAACTGGGATCAACAGTACGGTGGAAACGTATTTAAATTATGGAAGTAAAGTGATGTTTATTTTAGAAATCCGCTTTGTGTTATTACCACATGCCTCTCGGCCATGTCAAATCAATGTGGATTCTAAGACTAGTGGCACAATTCTCGTTTAGGTACAGAAGTTGCAGAACGCAGTGATTGAAAAGGGCCTACAATAACATGTGACTGATGATTCAACCGGCAACCAAGACTTACCAATCTTTCCATACTACTGGAGTTGGCGAGTCGGTGTCAGACATATTTGGGGCGATAGCAGCACTAACTTGGTTTGTCTATAGGCCACTACTCGTCGAATATGCAGATATGCATCCAATCACCATAGACGATGCTTGATAAAGTTGAATGGTTAGCGGCTTTCGACATTTGTAGATGTTTTTTCAAATAAACATCAAAGCCTACTATATTAGGGAGAGTTAAGCTAAGGAAGCAAGAGGGTGATAACCGACTTATTGAAAAGTCGGGAAACGCAGTGTTTATCCTAACCACTTCCCACAAACTCCTCAGCATTCATTTGAAAGCGCCATAGCTTGGCCATATTAAGCTTGTAAGGAGATCAGGCTTGACCAGTATCCTACGACATTAATGAAGACGACGGAATGTAAAAGCAGCGAGCAAGATAGCGCGCAATATATTCAGCAACCCATGATGAGGAGTGATGTACAAAAGTTCCGCGTCAGGCCTGACTCGACCCCACATCTTACTCTGTACGGGAGAGCACGCTCTGTCCCGTTGCACTAAATGACGCCCGTCTTTGCCGTACTTTTTTTTCTAGTTACAACGCATCTATCTGACGGCAACGAAACTTCAAGTGCAACGCTCTAGAGCTCGCGCTTCCGGATAGACTGAGATGTGGTTCCAGTTCCACTGACGCAAAAGTTTTGCTTATCATTCCACATTACTGGGTATATCTGAACCATCATAGCACCCCAAAAAACGTTTCAGTAAAAAGAATTTGATTTATTTATCAACCCTTGAGAAGCTGAATGCAAATAAACGAACCTAATGCTAGTACTAGTGGGGTCAGTACGAAATGTTTTGATCATGGGAAGTATAGAACGGAAGAAAAATGGTAAGGCTTAGATTTGCGCTATTGTACCTTAATATCAAAATAGGTTTTTACTTCAAATAGAGGTGCCGTCACACAGTGGCTGTGATGCTTGTCGCGACACGAGTGGGCCAAGCCCATCCTCTAACAGTCTCCGGCAGTCAACAACAACGTCTTGTGGAACGCCATAGCCATGCTACAACGGAGATTGCAGGGACGCTCGCTCAACCAGTATTCTGTGACGTCCTAGAGAAAGATGAGAAAACGATTGAAATGCTAGAAGTACTGGGATCCACAGAGTGAAAAAAATGTGTGCGCGGATCAATAGTGTGTGAAAGTGTGACGTTCAAACAATCTGGTGATTTGTATCATTTGACACAATTTGTGCTAAACACTTGGATGTAGCATTTCGCTCTTCCATTATCTAAACTGTATGAAGAAAATGTAACTTAACCTCCATTGACATACGAGCTGATAAAGTTAGTAGTAAAGGTCTATTTTGACCAATTACAGTCGCACATAATGCTTGGAATTCTCTTATCTGCCAAAATTTCTTCGCGACCATGTATTTTGGAAAGTGCTAGAAAACATGACTACTTGACCAACTATACGTTTTGCACTTTCTTTTCAGTTTAAGTTAAACTGTCATTTGATACATTTGTAGAAATCTTAAGGAAAACTTCACATACCACCAGCATAAACGAGTTTTCAGAGCAGCGCCATTTTTGGCTTTTGTTGGACATATCATCAGTTGCCTTGCTGTCCAAGATGATGCCGCCGCAATAAACAACATAAAGAAAGCAATTTTTGGTGTACAAAACTCTTTCCTTGTGAAAAATGGCTAAATTTCCCATTTTGATAAAGGCACAAACCTTTGAGGCATCAGATGGCTTGAATGGTCGTCATTGTGTTCATTAATGCCATATTTATAAAAACAACTACAGAGATTTTTCTGCTGTTGTTCGCCGTATAATCCCAACATAATTCCTAACATTATGTGCTAATTGATATTGTGCTTATCCTATGCCTTTATGTTATGATTTCTTTTTGTGGGTCGTTTATACTATATTACACTCAATTCAGTTAGGTAGCACGATGCTTTGACATTTTGATAGCCATGTTCTCTTCGATATTAGATTATTCATTCTGAGGATGGCACTGTAATTATATATAACACATGAAGGATATGGATTAAGCAATCTGCAAGAAAGGCAAAGGCTACGAGTTGCTGTTTCGGCCCAACTAGGAAAAGAAAAGTTTTTTTTATGTTCCTGTGAAGATTGCTCTGTCAGAAAGAGTTTGGAGTGAAGATTTCTGGTCGATGTTGATTTCAGAGCAATAACAAAACTGTACCACATTTATACTTGTAAAATAAAGCTGTTTTGTCGGTAGTACTTCGTAACTTCACAGCAAGAAGCTAATTACGATAGTGCCGCTACGGTAATTGGTTAATTGAGATGAGGAAAAGAGTAAAGACAAAGGAGAGGAGTCAGATCTATAAATTGAAATTTGTTGAAATCGAATGACCTAGAACCGACTTCCATGTTTGTAAACTCAAAAGACGAGAAAGCTGGCAGCTCGCTGTGAAAAGAACACAACCGGCTACCTGTTCGAAGAGGTGGCCAATGAAAATATGCATTTGTACCGATCGATAGAACGTGATGTTGATGTTGATTATGTAGAATCGATTACGGTTGCCGTTGTAGGTCCTTGTATCACTCACCAAAGACTTAAAAGGGGGAAACTTCTTAATTATTGATGGCATCACTTGGGATAAATTTTGTGCTGACCAATTTTTTCGTCATTCAATGGACCTGACGCCTTATTGGGTACTTTCTGTTATCTGCTCGCCGCTTCGACATTTCAGACAAAGCTTATTTTGCACTAATTTTTGACGATTAGATAATCATTCGCTAGCTTAAATCGGAAGAACTTGAATGGTGTATCTAATCTTCAAAAAGTCCTCGTTACCGCGCTGAAAGATCAAAAATGATATTTTGTTTCTTATTCGAGATTCTCGCTGATCAAAGTTTTTTCTTTGGAATTTCTTCAAAAAATCAATACATTGAATCTTAAGAACTCCAACGATCTATTTGGTCTTCGAAGTGGACCGCGCCGTGCGCTGTAATAGCCAAAGGAAGATTGGGGAAATGGACCACGCAAAACGGTGTAACAGCCAAAGGAAGACTGATGAAATGGATCACGCACTACGGTTTACCAGCCGAAGGAAGATTGGGGAAGTGGACCACGCACTACGCTGTAACAGCCAAAAGAAGATTGGGTTTCGCAAAAATGGATCATTTCTTTTATCAGATCTTCAATTCGACAGCTTGGATAAAACCTATTTGTTGGTTTTTTCATGTTCAAGTAGCCACTCAATGGTTTAGATCATAAGAATTTTAGTGAAGTATCTTATTTTCAAAAGACTTTCTTGCGCTAAAAGAATAAAATCAACTTTTTGTCCTTACTTAAGGGTTTCTCGCCGATCAAAGATTTCCTCTGGAGTTTTGGTAAAAAATGGATGGCTCAGTTTCTAAGAATTCGAATGGTTCATTTGCTTTTGAATATTCGCTTGGCATCACGCTGTAACAGCAGAAGAAGTTTAGGTTTCGCAAAAGCATTAAAAAGCATCGAGAGCAAAACTCAATTTTCTTTTGATTCTTATGAAGCACTAAGAAGCCCATTTGAAAAAACAGAAGCATTATTGAGATTTTTGGAATTTGATCTATTGTTTGGCTTCAAAACTATAAGACAGAAGCCCTGGTCAGCGAGAAATCTTCGAACTGAGGAAGAAATTATTATTTTTGCTCTTTCAGCGTAATATCAAGGCTTTTTCGAAGCTGAAATATACCATGCAAATTTTCTTAATTTAAGCTGGCGATTAGTCAAAAAACATTAAAAACGATTAAAAAATACGTTTTTCACATTGGATCGAAGTGAAGAGAGGATAGTTGAAGTGATCAATTTTTTCCAAAATCCAGTTTTCTTTTGGCTGTTACAGCGTAATAAAAGGTCGTTTATCTAAGCCAAATAAATTGTTGGAATTCTCGAGAATTGACTTATCGATTGGTGGCTAAAACTCGGAAGGAAGAGCTTTGATGAGCGAGAAAGCTTTCAACGAGAAACAAAATTTATTCTTGCTCTTTCAAAGCAATAAGAAAGCTTTTGAAGATGAGATATTCCGCCTAAGTTTCCCTTGTTTGCGCAATCGAACGACTATTTGAATATTAGAAAACACCAAAAAATTGGTTCTTGTACAAGGGGTCGCAACGGTGAGCAGACAACGAAAAAGTACCTCTTATCGTACTAAAGAGGTTTGAAATGAAGCTGGTTAAGCATCATTTCCGCACACGGCTCGTGTTCCGGAGCAAGTGAAAAACTATTTCGGTAATTTTTGAAGTCTGAGGTAGTCTTTCGGTTTCCTGATCTTATAAATTAGGTAATGTACTTTATTTTCGAAATGGCTTCTTTATTGCGTTGTTGAAGCATAAACAATGTCGTGTTTCTCATTCAAACATTTCTTGCTGTACATAGCTCTCCCACTAGACTTTAAGCAACCACCATCTAGAGTAAGCCTTCAACAATGTGATTGGTTCAAAAAAAAAGACTTTCTGTTGCGATTAAACGATGGAAGGAATGGCCATAATCTGCTCCTTTTTTCGATTCCTTAAAAAAGCGGCGCTTTTTAATTTCTTCTCGAATATTAGCAATTGTCTATTAGCTTTAATCTCAAAAATTTCAGTGTTTTAACTGAGACTTTTCTCCGTTCGGTAGCACAGATTTTCAAACCTATACTCTACGCTGGATAAGAAGTTCTCATAAAGACTGTTAGAAGGCTAAAATCTCAGGCTAGCGCAGTACTTAACTTTCTTTGCGAAGATTTTCACAATATTGGAAATTCAGAAAAAAAATTGTGTTTCTCATCGACCGCACAATTCTACTGTCACTCCGCTGGAAGCAAGAGAAGCATATGAACATGTAGAGAAAATTTTCTTGCGCAAGATTCACACGTCTAATCCAGAGTTTATTCTAGAGCGAGGAAACAATTCCTAATCAGATACACAACACTTAGGTGCCATCAATCAATTTTTGCGCCGATGCGCCTCTTGCTCCAACCCATCGATCGTGAATTGGCAAAAGAACACTTGATCGAGCAAGTGAATCAAAAATTTTATCTCCTGCTGAGTTGCAAAAAAGCCGCCTTTTCAGAAGACAGAACCTGAATTGGAATTGGTAAATTTTACCGTTTTAAACGAGTAGTAGTAATTTAAAGAAAGAGCTAAGCTCTGGGAGAAATATGTCCAGGTAAAACATCATTTTATTTACAATTTTCTTTTGCTATAAAAGTTCTTTTCAAAAACAGGCGACGTGCAATTCTAGCTCGAGATTTGAGTTTCCAAATGGTCACTAACATTCCTCATGAAAATAAGCGCGATATATTTGAAACACGCGTTATGTGTGGTATATTTGAAATATGAAGTAATTAATTGATATATGATATAAAGTATGTACGATGTATTTGAAATTTGAAATAGTTGATTGCTACATGGAAATCGAGATCAAAATATCATGATTAGCTGACGTTAGGGAAGTAGTCGTAATAGTTCGGCTAACGTTCCGGCGATTGGCCTTCTTTAGAGCTTGGGGCTATGTAGTGTTGGTGGTAGACTCAATAGTACGAAGAAGGCGGGTCGCCGAAACGTCAGCCGCCAATTTTGTTATTTGTTTGTTAGGTAATACGTCACCTTTCTTGCATTTTTCATGGTTCGTCATTCATTTCCATAATCTACCTACGTTTCCATCGTACTGCTGGGCCCAGTTTCCAATTTAAGCACCCTAGCCATCACAAATTGATTTGCTTATTAAAAGTGAAATTGCACAATATAACAAATCGACTTCTTTAGAAAGGAAATTGCAAACTTTTGTGTTCACGCACACAAATGTGGGAAAAAGATAGGAGTTAAACAAGTTTTATATCAATTTTCCAGGCAACACAAACAAGGTAGCGGACATTTCAAATAAGCACTTGTGCTAGAAACATATCATATAGTTTTGAACCTTGTCGAATAATCCTACTATACTGGAAAGTGCTTTCGAAAAAGATGTCTCTGAGGATACCACTCATCCGTTGTATAGAACGTCTTTCATAAGGAGCTATAATGTAAAAGAAAATGTAGTCTGGTAAGACTAATCACACAAGTCGATCTTCAAGGATTTATGAAAAGGTAAGACGCGATGGAAGTAGTAGTTCACACTCAATCTCATCGGAAAGCTCAGGACAGACTATCTAGTCGAGCGCACACATTTCTACTCTAAGCTGCAATAATTTCAGAACAATAGGTGTAGCTGTGAAATGAAGGCTTGATGAGATAACAAACTTTTGAAAGAACAAAATTTTTGTTTGCCCTGTAAATTTGACTTCTCTGTCTCTTTGCGACGATTTGTGACAAGCGTTGTGAAACCATTGTAGGATTTGTATAACCGCAAAGACAGCTTCTTGTGAAGCTAGTTAAAGAAATCCTTAGCTACAATGCAATATATAGTCTAAAGCATTGAGTAATTCCCTGGAATTCCGATGCAAAAATTTATTTCAGTAATACAACAGAAGTTCATAATAGTGCTGTCAACATAGTAGACCTTATTTGAGGACACTATCAGAATTTGACCTGCTCTCCTTGCCGTTATCCATCTGTGACGAACTTGGGAGCTGTGCTGGAGCTGTTCGTGTCTTCCCGTTCCTGAGAACTCGCAGTAGTGCTCCCGCTAGCGCTCCCGCTAGCGTTGTAGTTGTTAAAAACTTCCTTGTACCACGATTCCTATAACGTAATATACACTTGTTCACTGAATCTTTCAAAAGCATTCAGACTTCACCAGCAGACCGAAAACGTAGTCGGATTGAACAATTGACTCACTTGATCGGGAAGATTGTATAGTGTGACAAGTTTCACACCACGTCTATATAGGCGAACCAAATTCGGAATAGCGATCCACTGGAAGAAAAAATTATTTCCAAAATCTTTGGAAAAATGTGGGGCTTTCCCAATTTATACTTCCCACACAACAATCATTCTATGCAGAACGACAGACAGACACAAACAAGTCAACGCATAAACAATAAAGAAGGAACATGTAGAACAGCAATACAAGAAGCTGTATTATAAATGTTGTCGTCAGTTCAATAGCACGCCCTGGGCTCATCAATCCTCGCGTCCTTTTCAGGCCCACAAATAGATATTTGTTTGGGAGAATGGACGACCGACTTGATAGGTCGATAGGCTCCCGGAAGTCATGTACGAGAAGATATGCATTCACTGACCTCTTACGGCGTTGATAGCATCAATCAGGGATTGATCAATGCTAGGAGTTTAATCCTTGTATCCTTTTATGCAATACACGTGTAACATGATAACATCCCGATATTTACACCATTTCCAGGTTTATTATGCCGAATTAATGAAAAATATTCTTATATCAGGGAATTGTCAAGTTATCAAGGATAAAGGAACATATCAGAAGATCAGGAGAGCTATTATCAAAGTTGAACTTTGCGCGCGACAACACGATCTTTTCAGAAGATACTAGTGATTAAAAGACAACGCGCAAAAATATCAATGAAGTGAAGAAGACTACAAGCACACACACAAAAGCAAACTGGACTTCTCAGTTTCGAACCCTGATAAACAGTTTATCTAGCTTTGATAACAAGTTGAAAGCACATTGAGAAGAATCGGAAACGATTAATGAGTTTGGTAAGTATCCAAAAAGAAGAATTCCAACAAAACGAAGGGCGAAATAAGAGTCCTAGTAGTTTTTGAGGGGATGTAAAACTCACAGGCGCAAAAACCATTTGCATTATGCTTCGAGGCGTGTAATGGATTATGGACTGATTTTCGCAAAAGCTATTCACATTAGCAATCATCCAGTTATCAGTATGCATGATCAACCACAAGGTGTCTCACCATTACTACAACTAAAATTTTTGAAGTTAAACATATCTCTAGGTAATAGTCTTAGCAAGAAGAAAAAACATGGCATGAACTGAATGATATGAATACTGGGAGGCGAAAACATTTTGTTGTAGTAAAGCTAGTCTGCCTTTTGAGTACGAAACAGAAAAAAACGTGGCAAGCCTTTATCATAGAACTTCGGCAAAAACGCAACAATCTACAAACTTGAGAACAAAAGCTTTATGAACAGCGTAGAGCTACACTGTTTTCCCACGTAACAACAGGCTTCCGTTCCAATAGCCTAACTGGAACTCTAGAAGCTTCGTTTCCTTTAAGAATATGAGAGGCATTAGTAACGAATATTCAACGAATTTCTCGCTGAGAACTGACATGATCAACAGTCAACGACATTCACAGAGAAGACGGTAATTGTCAAAGAGCTACCGAATCCAAATGCGAGATGTTTGAGGACTGTAACGGATGTGAAAACGAAAAAGTTACTTCGAAGCGGCGCTAGAATTGCCTTCTAGATATTCTTCCAGATGTCAATTCCTTTAGCGGAAAACTTCCTTTCAAGACAAAAACTGTGGCTTGAACGTGTGAACATGCAGTTCATACCGTTGAGAAATTTAGTAGGATATGAAAGAATATATAAGAAAAGTGATAAATATTGAAATATAAGGCGAAACAATCAGAAGACTCACCTTCTTATCATCTTCCAGTATTTCAGCAGATCTGAAACAGTACAAATCTCACTTCAAAACGCATTTAAGCTATTGTCATTTTTGAAATCCCCGTTTACCTGCATTTGAAAATAAAATTTACCATGTTACAATGACAGCTTCTAATAACTAAGACTGATATACAGCCAATTTATTAATAAAAACTTTGAACTTCTTGTAGTATTTCACAAGGTAGTTCATAGCTCTACTTCTCATTCAACAGACAATGTTACATACTAGACCTAACAGCTTTTAAAGTTCATGAAAAATCAACCCTTTAGGAACGGTATCGCGCAGCGCAACTCGCAAAAGCCACGATTACAGTCTTTCAATTAAGGTTATTCCACAATTTGGAAAGTAAAACAGATTTTTTTGTGCTATTCTGATACTCGAATATTTTCTCTTGGTGGTCATATGTTTTCCGTGCCTATGTAACTTTTCTGCACGATAAAAACTTTGCCTATGAAACGTTATCCGATCTTCTTACGGCGTTTGGTGATAATCTTTTGAAAAATTATTTACAGCATCATAATCCCGAAATTTCTGCTATTGAAAGATTGATAAGAGTTCAACGAGTGTGAAATGTGATTTCATTTTCGCATCACTAACGTAATACTACTAGGCGCACAAATACGAATCTGCCGTTTGACTATTTCTTGCTGTAATAATAGTGAAAATACATGCAAATTCTTTTGTTGTTTGAAAGTGCATCAAAAACCATTATATATTAATGTTTTTATGAACAGGAAATTTTACGTGTTGCTGAGCTACTTCTATAGCGACAACAATAAGTGAATATTCGACCTCTTCATCGAACAAGGTTTTATCCTAGAAGTGTTAATGATCATTTGTAAGCATAGATCTCTGGCTACAGCGCTACACAGGTGGTTTTCGAAAAAAGCCTTTTTTCTACGTTGTTATTAAAGAAATCCTTTTGTTTAACAAACGCATATTTCTGACCGTACAAAGATGTTTCGCTGTACTATTAGTAAAAATTCGATAGCGCAGTGTTTGCTAAATCGAATGCTGTCCTATATCACAAAAAGACAGTTTTTCTGCAACACAGAAGAGGAACTAAGATCAATCCACATGCAAGGTGGTCTTTGGCAAATTCAGGGGCCTCTGACAAGGTGGGCAAGCGCAATGATCAATCGATTTTCGAGCTCATGAAAATGCAGAGAACTTCGTAGTATGCGAATGCCTTCTGATCACTGTTCAAAGCCGCTGTGACGTTCTGTCTTCCTGAATATTATCAAAGTGATAGTAATGATGGTTGATTTATCCATACTCATGATAAAATGAAACCAATAGGTATGACTTTCGCTGGCTTACGGCGTGTCTGTCTTCACCTCTCTGTCTCCACTCACTCCAATCAGGTCTGTTGCTTTTGTAGTCACTACAATATGCTCGAATCACTGGCAAACCACAAAGCATTATATCTCATATAATAAAATCGCAACACAAAAAATCAATCTCTATAATTTGTGCATTACCACTTATCCATCAATCTGTAATTTATAACAATAATTTCCAACATTCTGCAACTTATGAAGAAATGTTATATTTTCATATAAAATAGCATAGGAAAGCAAAAACAATAGCGCAATTCAAACAATACGATAATACAATCAGTGCAATACAGACACAGTGGTTGCTTATGAAATATCTGCTTCTTGATCGCATACAGCAGCAAGGTTACATCGCTGAGGCTACAGAGATGTGCGTAATTATAGCACCGAATAGAAATGCGTTCCACATTGAGCACACCTAATATTTGCTTTTCTAGCATGATCTGAGCATAAAAGAAGCCTTTTTAGCCGACATTCTTTTATAGCGCTCATATCGCAGACGCTGTTCTCGTGAAACCTTTTCGGGAACGCTGCTAGTCGCCATTGTAGGGAAATCGTCTCCTAGATAACTGATATAAGTTTCATCTCTTACCTTGCCGAATTTGAATCGTTTTTTTGTTAGTGCGGTACAATCCATGAGCGTCTAGCAGCAGTATGCTATAGGTGAAAATGAAGAGAAGCGCACGTACTTGGAGAAGAGGATCACATATTACGAAACTAGAAATAGCAAAATGTGTGCATAATCTTTCAGTCGTTCCTAACAATGAAAAGTAGGCATCCATTTGGTCCGTGAGATTCCAGGAACCTTCCATTCTCATTGTAGATCTCGGCAGCTTCAAACTTTCATGTCCAATTTTGCGTCAAAGATGTATGCTGTTGAAAACATCTGCAGTTCTCAGTTGTCATATCGTCTGTGTACCAGCACGCCATTCCGATATGCACGGCTCTCCAATTAGCCTCACGCATTTTTCCTTGCAACAACTCCTTTGGCATACCTTTTCGCCTCTTCTCTCACGCCCCAGTCAGGTAAGTATTCTTCCGCAACAGTATTTCGGCTAGGAGAGCACTGGTGTACTAGTTGTTGGCTTAAAAGTGCTTTCCTTGATCTAGCAGGCACCCTATCAAATTCATCACCACACGTTCCGATGAAGGTTCGCCTGATTTAGAAGTGGTATCTGCACTTGTGTAGATCATTGTCTTAAACGAGCATCCTCTTTTACCATGGAGTTGAATATGCTTTATTCCAGATCTGTTTCATTTATAAGGAGCCTACTGACAAAACTTCATCCTTCCTCTGAGTAGTACTATAGAAACGTCGCTGGACATATCTCTTTTCGGCCTGTGCACAGCGTTGAAGCTGGTATTCATTACTCCCATCAGTTGTCTCATGTTATACAACTTTTCTTCTTCGTTAGTTTTGTCACTGCACGTAGATGGCTCATGATGTCATAGAATCAATGCTTCGTAAGATATGTGACGCGTCTGAAATTCCCGGAAGACGGATAGTAGACTGCCGCAACCTTGTGCCCTTTTTTGAAGCCTTCAAAATCGGTCATTGAATTTACTTAATGAGCAGACAAATGTTCTCCGTGGTCAAGAGATTGAAGATTGGAATGAGAGGACGATCGACTAAATAAGGACATTAATTTCTTGTGTCTGAAAATGTCTGTCATCCGAATGCCACAACTGAACGATTACTTGCGGAAGTTTCAATGGCGTCACTATGATTCTATGAGATCATATCCCATCTACATGAAGCCGGCAATGATGAAGTTTACGAGGAGGACAAGTTGTGTAAGATAAGACAGATGATAGAAGTAATGTATTCCAGCTGCAAAGCTATGTTAAGACCGGGAAGAGACGTGTGAATCGATGAGTCAATGGTAACACTCAGAGGAGGAAACAAGCCTCTCTGGCAGGCTGCTCGTAAATTGAACAGATTTGGAACAAAGGGTTTTAGAGTCCATTGTGAAATGAAATAGACGTACATGAAAGCGATCCACACAGGTGCGGAAAAAATCCTAAATCCGGCGAGCCTTCGGAAAGTGTGGTGATGGACTTAAAAGAGAACCCGTTAGATCAAGGAAGTTACCTTTACATTGGCAGCTAGTACGCCAGAACTCCTTTAGCGGAAATACTGTTGTAAAAGGAAACATACCCGAGTGGAGCCTACAAGAAGAGGCGGATTGGTACGCCAAAGTAATTCGTGCAAGGGAAACTGCGCAAAGGCGATTGAAGAGCGGTGCCAAGCGGAGTATCGTATTAGTAGTTAGATGGTTTGACAAGAGAGAAATGCAGATGCCTCCGATAGCACACAGCTGCGACGTAAATTAGGGCACCGAATGTTTGGGCTTGTCGAAAGCTAGAACGAGAATAAGGGGTTAGTGGACCTCACGAACTAGATGGCTCATAACTCTCCATTTCCTTGAAGGACTAAAAGATGGACGGCACGTGCAATTTGGTACTTCTCAGCTTCACAATTTGTAATTCTCTTCAGGTACGTGCGCATCCTCTTCAATGTCTTCTATAACGTAGTTCTGTTGAATTCTCGTAGAATATACTACGCCGGTGGTGTACTACCAGTCCCTTCGAGGGCGTGGGTTCGAATCCCACTCTCGTCACCTGTTTTGAGCGCATGTGGCGCAGTGGTTAGAGGTGCTCTGCGTCGCACACGAGGTCAATGGTTCGATCTCGCGCTCATGGCTCACCAAGCCATCCATCCCTCCGGAGTCGGTAAACTGGTACCAGACAGGTCCCAGACTTGTCTGGGAGGATAAGCAGCACTGACTCGGTTCAGCGGGAGGCCACCGCGAGTCATTGTAAAAGCCAGATATGCATTCAATCACCTCAAACGAAGTTAAAAATTGAAGTCGAATGCATGGCGCATCCCTCAGGGATTGATCAACGCCGAGAGCTTTATCCTTTTTTTATTTTATACTACGCCGACAAAGAACGATTGAATTCGACTATGACTAGCAGCTTCCTCGAAAAGGTTCCAAGCGAAGATCGTCGACGATGTGAGTGGTATGAAAAGATGTCGGTTTCAAAGGTTTTCTTTTATGATCAGCATCATGCAATAAAAACATATACGAGATGTGGTCGATGAAAAACGTATTTCTGTTCAAAGTTATGATTCAGCACAGATTTGTAGCCTCAGCGATCCTACTTAATTGTTTGTAATCGAGGAACAAATATTTCTTTAATAAGTATTGTATCTGTACTGCACTGATTGCATTATCGTTATGTTTGAATTGTACTATGATTTTTGTTATCCTAAGTTATACATGCATATAAATGTAATATATTGTCATAGGTTACAGATTGTTGGAAACTGATGTTATAAATTGCAGTTTGTTGACTAATGGGCGATGAATTATTTATAAATTGAGCGCTGGTGTTACGGTAGTACTTCTGAGATATGCCATGATTTCGTGTACTAGCGATTCAAGCATGCTGTAGTGAAAACAGTGGATCAGACGTGATTGGGGATATGAGACAGACACGCTCTGGGTCAGTGGACTTCAACGGACGTCAATCCATTGGAGTCTTTTGTAACAGAATTATACGTTTTACATGGAATTGTCCTTTTGATCGGAAAAACGATTCCTAGTTGAATAACACATGCTGCACTAGTATAGAAGATCGAAAATAGATCGTTAGTTGTGCAACCTCCGTTGCTCCCCACACAGCGCCAAGTGAATGCTGATTTAGCCAAAGACCATATTGCTCGCGCATGTGAATCAGCTCTTTTTCCGTGGTATGTCGCAGAGAAACGGTCTTTCTAATGAGCACAGCCTTGGAATCGGTAAACTTGACGCTATCAAATAATAACTAACAGTTCAAAGCAAGAGCTCCGCTTAGCGAAAAATTTGTAAATGTGATAATATTTTGAATTTTACAGCGTTGTAAATGGATCTTTTCAAAAATCGCCTACGTACTGCTCGAGCAAGAAATTTACGCTTTCGAGTAATTACTGATGCCCCCACGGAAAGCTTTTGTGCAACGAATGAGGTCGGATAATTTTTTGCCTTCTTATAACTGGGAAGAAAATTTGATTTCTTTTCTTATGTCCAAAAAAAAAAAAACCGCGAGAAGTTTACTGGTGCGCCACGAGGAACTCGTCTAACGATCAAGGGAACGATAGGTGTTATAGAAATTTCGATATTATGTGGTCATGTAACTACTTTCATTGGTCGTTCCTACTTTGGCATCATAGTGACCGGTGACAAACTCCAAAAGTGTATTATCGCTGAGAATCTCATCCTATAACTGACCATGGCACGCATTCAATATAAAATCTGATCACATTTCTTGAGCCTTCCATGAGGTCTAATATGGCACTTATACAGTGCCACACCCGTCACTCATCATTTTAGCATTATCAATAGCACAGTGCTTTTTGATTCAGTCAATCCTGTTCAGGAGGATATATTCATTTCACATTAAGGTTTCGGCTAGTACCTAATTGAAATTATCGCATTTCAGGTTATAAAAATCCTTGACATTGCAGTAAGATGCAAGGGCATGATTCATTCTACTAGTAACAAGCGATCAAGTGTTGGTCACTAATCGCATTATTATGAGAGTTTGGTGGCGTATCTAACTGATAAGAATATCTTTTTTCGGTTATTATTGCTCATTAAATTCTAATGCCTGACTTATTTTGATACCTCTACCACTCCTGCTCTTATGAAAAGAAGCTGCTCTAAGAACTGGTGTAGAAACGTACGTCTGTAGAGAAGTTCTTTTTGACGCATCTTCCAGAGTTACTTCCATCGCTTCAGCATCTGACAACACCCTGGATGCTTGCTGCTCACTTTGAGCGGAAGAGTGAGAACTGGTTTTTTCAGCTTGATTCATTTTTCTAGAAAAACATAATAAGCTAAGTTTCCAAATATTAACGACAAGCGAAAGCACTACGACGGAGACTATCTACGAAGGCAATCGATGAATATAGCAGAGTAAGGATATTGTTAGGAGAAGCAAAAGAGGGGACTGGTAAAGAATACCGACAGCCTGAGAGAGAATGGTAGTTGCCACTTCGGTGCGCAGTGTATTGCCTACGCAAGCACGACACGGCTAGGCGCACATTTGCTAATCTACCAACGGCTATTTGCTACCAAAGCTACCAACCGGGAGTAATCAAAATTGCTTTACAACATTGTTCCAAGTTTTGGCACCTTCCAGGCGAGTTCCGTCAACTTCCTAACCTTTTACTGTTCTCAAGCAGGATGAGACTGCGGCAACGTCGACGTGACAGATCGCAATTGGTGCGCTCCACATACTCACAGTATCGTGGGGCGTTGATTCTCTCTCCATGTGACAGCAGATCTAATTGGATTGGCCCGGCCCAGTCCCAAAAGAAGATGAGCATTGCGTGTCCGTTCGAAAGCGCAATTGGTCCTTCAAGTTGGTGTTGCGCGTGCGAAAACATAGCGAGGAACTGCAACGTTGTTTGCTTGGATACAAATCCTTGAGCCGTTGCCCGGTTGATGTTCTCGAAGGCGAAGGTGGCCTGCGCATCACGTCCAAGCTCGTACTCTGAAAACAACAAATTGCGATGAAGGCTTTGTCGCGCCGCCATGATGCGGGCCAGTATGAACACATTTGTTATCTAAAGAAAGACCAGAAAATTCTGCACAAAGCGGCATTGATTTTCTGCCTGTGAGACAGCAGAAACGTGTTCAGGCTGATGGCAAAAGCTTATAATAGGCTTGATGAGCATTTCTAATTATTTCTGGCCGACAAATTTGTTGCTTAGTGATCTAGAGCTAAAAGTTATTGAAAGCTTTGGTATGTTATAGACGGTGAGCTGAATATCAATCATAATGCGAAAAACAAGGACCATGATTTGCATTAGTCATGAATTAATAGGCAGGAGTTATGAACTGTTGGATCGATTATTGATCGACAGTTGAAAGGGCTATGGCGAAGACGGCCAACGAGACCAAATTATGAACAGAGTAAAGCGAAAATGATGCTAAGAGAAGTAGAAGAGGGAAAGATAGATAGCGCCCGCTGCTTTAGGTGAATGGCGGCTGCCACTGCAAACGTGGGGTGGTCACCCATACAACCGCGACGTGGCAAGGCGCGCATTCGTTGATCTACCAAAGGCTATGCGCGATATTGATGTGCGACTGCTGACAACTCCGCGCAGGTTCAAACATGTCTGACATGAAAGACAGAGTAAGGACGTCGATAATGTAAAGGAAAATCAATGACCCTGATAAGTGTGATCAACGCTCGAAACAGTTAAAGAATTAAAAATTTAAAATTTTAAATTTAATAAATTAATTTTAATAAATTAATTATATTATATTATATTATATTATATTTAATATTTTTTTTTATTTTAGAATTCAAGAGTAAACCACCGAAATTCAATAAAAAAAAACGGAAACTTTCGAAAGAGGTAACCCCAAGTGGGTCGGTCGATCTACGCCATACGGGAATCGAACCAGACCCACATTTGGCGTGAAATGCCCGAGAAGGGCATAGAGGAGTAAACCACCAAAATTCAATAAAAATAAACGGAAATTTTCGAAAGAGGTAACCCCAAGTGGGTCAATCTACGCCATACGGGAATCGAACTCGACTCACATTTGGCGTGAAACGCCCGAGAAAGCCGCAGTGGAACAGACCACCAGAAATCAATGAAAAAAACGGAAATTTTCGAAACGGCTAGCCCAAGTGGGTCGATCCACGCCACTCGGGAATCGAACTCGACTCACATTTGGCGTGAAACGCACGAGAAGGCCGCAGTGGAACAGACCACCAGAAATCAATGAAAAAAACGGAAATTTT